>JASANW010001347.1:0-75115 GCA_030849725.1 Trypanosoma boissoni
CTCGCGGCCCACGACGCAGTAGTGACGAAGATGCGGCTTCACCATTGTAGATCTTGTTTTCGCACTGTAATTAAAAATTGATGCGTGCGCGAGCGGGAGCAAAAGAGAGGGAGAGAGAGAGAAAAAAAAAAAAAAACAGAACAAATATATAAAAAAATAAGCAAAACATTATTCAGTATTGAAGTACAGGTAGGTTTGTGTGGAAAATGAGAGGAGGAGGGATCGTGGTAAAAGAAACGAGTTGTAGAACCATAGCTTGCCTAGAAATAAAATTAACCCCAAACGGTGAGTGGCATGTGGATCGCGCATCTTTATAAGTGAAAAAAGACTTAAGTAAGACGACCTGCCCTCATTAAAAGCGCATGAGTATCGACCTTTTGATAAAGCGAAGATCGACTTTGTGTCCAAACAATTCATGAATGCTTGAGAGTCCGTACTTTATCATTGTGGGACGCTCAAGCGAAAGACCCCATGCCATTACTGTGACATCTTCATCAAAACCAAGAGGCTCGAGCATCTCTGGTCGGAAGAGACCACTGTTGCCCACTTCAATCCACCGCTTCAGCTGCCGGTGCCACCCGAAGATCTCCATCGACGGCTCCGTGTATGGGTTGAACACGGGCTTAAAACGCAGTCGCTCGATGCCGATCCGGCTGAAGAAAAGCTGAAACGTATGCATCATGTTAGAAAGCGAAATGTTCCGGTCAATGACACAACCCTCGATCTGATGAAATTCACAAAGGTGTGTACGATCCATCCCCTCATTGCGAAAGACACGGTCAATGCTGTAGAATCGGCCAGGGCGGAAGTTACGGCGGCCGTCAGGGAGAAGAGGCGATGTGCGTGCAAGGTGATGAAGCCAAAAAGCAGAACAGCAAGTGGTGTGTGTACGAAGGACAAGACGTTCTGCGTCACCCTCGCGCCATGTGTCTTTGAACTTCGACTCGTGCATTTCTCGCACGCGCTCAACGACGTCAAGCTCCTCTAACTTGCATGTTGGTGGCTTTGACACAAAGAATGTGTCCTGCATATCTCGCGCCGGGTGAGCCTGGGGAATAAAAAGAGCGTCAAAGTTCCAAAAGGAACTCTCCACCCAGTGATCGGTCTCCATCTCCTGAAAGCCGAGTTCCATAAATATTTCACGAAATTCCTGACGAACCTTTAGCAATGGATGTAGTTGTCCGCACGCGATCTCGCGAGCTGCCGAGCTGAGATTATACTCCTTAAACTTAGCCGTGCGCCAAGAACCATCCTGCAACATTTCTTTTGTGAGGTCACCCACAGCCTTTGCACGGCGCTCCGGCGCGTAATGAGGTCCCTTTGTTACAAGAAAGGCTTTGAAGCTATCAAGTGATGCGAGTTTGCGTTTCTTGAGAGACTCCATCTCAGTTGGGTCAACGTGTTCACCTTTCATTGCCCGTAAGAGGACATGGCGTACACCGTCGGTGACATCTCCCGCTTTGTTAGACCGCGCAAGGAACACCTTGCCATCGCGCTTTGTAAGTGTAAAGATCTTTGCTTTCATGCCGTTCGTCATCGCAACAGATGTTACGTCCTTACCGAGAGAGCCTGTGATATCACTTTGAGCCATCTCACCGCCGGCCAGTAGCTCCCACAGACAGAACTCGGGACTCCCGTTCTCGCAGATCTGCACCGCCTCGTTTGTGAGCTTCCACTTAGGCTTTGTCAAGACCTCACTTAGAACATAACCCTCCGACTCGAGCGACTTGATGGCACCTACAACCTCCTGATGACTCAGCTTCAGTGAGTCAGCGAGCCGGTCAGACTCAAAGGAGTCAGCAGTGACAAGGGCCTTGAGAAGACTTGACTCAATGCTGCTCATAGTCGACTCTCCTTTTTTTTTTTTTTCTTTCTGATTGCACAAAATTCTTAATGTATTGTAAACGAATGGGGAAAGTATTTTTATTCTTTTTTTCCCACTTCAACCAGCTACGGGTAAGTATATTAAAAAAAAACGACCAAGGAATAAAATTAACATTCATCTTTTTAAATATGAAGCAACAAATAAAATAAGTGAAACATGTTAAAAAGAAACAAAAACAGAAGAAGAAAAGGTATAAATTGATTCACGGTATCTTCGTCACTCAGAAAGCTGCTTTGCTTCCTTTCTTCCATCTTTAACCCCCAACCTCATAACTAGAAAAAAAAAAAATACAAAACATTTCAGTCTCCACTCCTTTGGAGTACTAAGAAAGAAGGAACATCAAAGGACTCTACGGCGGCAAGCCGGGCAAAGACCACAGTCCGCATTCCCATGATTGCAACTCTGCTGCCTCCAACAGTGCCGCCCCGCGCATAGCAATGATTTGCGCAACGCGAAACTCCGCCGTGTCTTCCGCCTCGGGAGATAATACGATCCGCCGAACTCCCTCAGCGACAGCCTCATCTCTGGCACCGCCGAGTTCTTCAAAGTCAATCAGTCTCACAAAGGCACAAAGTGCAACGAGAAGTTGGACAAGCTCGCACTCGGCTCTTGGTGCCTCGACGAGCGCGAGAGCTGCCGCATGCAGTTCCCCCTTGTCGTTCTCCGCTTCCTCGTCACTCGCAGGCCTGTCACCGTCGCTCTCCAAGCCGCCGAGTTTTCCCTTCGTGCGTTTCCTCTCGTCGACTACACGGACGGCCGTTGCCATTGCTGCGATGACCCCTGGCGCAGTCGATGCGCGGCGCGCAAGTGCGAATGTCCCCCACAGGTGGTAGAGCAGCAGCATCCAAAGTGACTGGAGCGAGACGTGGCGCAGTCCCAGCACGACTGGCGGCAACCCGTCCGCCGCCGATTGAACTTCCCTTGCGGCGGCAAACAGCGCGCGAGAGAGCGCGCATTCCTGTGCGCACTGCTTCTTTCGCTCTGGCGGCGATGGGGTGAACCACGACGCGCTGCCGGGTTTCTTTGTGCCCGCATCGCCCTCGAGGTGGAGCAGCACGTCCCCGTCAAAGTGCGCGAAGAGCTCCACGGCCGCGGCGCGAAAGTCCGCCGTGGCGCTCGGCGCGACGCCCCGCATCGGCCGCTCCGTCAGTCCGCGCCCGCCGGGCGGCCGCGCAGCCGTGCGCACAATTTCAAACACACTCCGCATCGCCGCGGTGGGCCACAGCCGCGACTCGCCGCGGTCCCCGTCTCCTTTGCGGCCCCGCAGCGCGAGATACTCCGCCGGCGGGAGCGGTATCGAAACGCATAACTTCGCCGCGGCGGCAGCGGCGTCCCGCGCGCGCTTCACGGCAATGCGCGCGGAGAAGCGCGGCGGCAGCAATCGGAGTCCTTTGCGCAGCCACGTGTCACTGCGCAGCAACGGGGACGAGCCGGCCACGGCAATCACACGCACGCGAGGCTCGGCGGCAGCCGCAGCGCTTGAGAGCAGCAAGAGCAGAAACGCAAGCGCGTCGCCATCACGCGGACCACGGCGCCGGCGAGCGGCAAAGTGCGGGCAGTGCCGCGCGAGCGAGGCTGCAGGGCGCGGAGTCGCGTAGAATGCACTAACGTAACGGTCGAGCAAGTCACCCTGTACATGCAGCACAACGGTCTCGTCCGCCGCGACGCCGCAGAAGCCACAGAAATCCGCGTGCAGCCCAGACACTGCATCCGCATCGGCCATTGCGCGCGCAGCATAGGCAATAAGCTCCGCATACACTACGTCGTCCTCGCATTTGCCCTCACACTTCGCAGGTTCGGCGGAGATTGGAGAAAGGACAGGGCTGCTGCATTGAGTGAGGCGCAGGACGCGGTTCCAGTGGAGCGGCTCGAGAAGCGGATGTGTCGCGAGTGCCGCATGCGCGAGGCGCGGGACGTGCCTGGCGAGAAGCGCTCGGAGCCCACGCGCCGCTGCGCCCGCCGCGGCTGATTCGACTTTTTCGGCCGCCGGCGCCGCGGCGCCAACCGTGCGAAGGCGCACGAAAGCGTCTCCCCAAAGACGCGAGAGGCGCGGGAGGCGCGCGTTGAACGGAGCCATGGCGGCCTCGTGCGGGCCGTCAAAAAGAAGCCCGTACGCAGCTTTCATCGAGATACGCGCGAGCAGCACGCAGCGACGCTGCACGGCCACGCACGCGTGATCCAAGTCACTCTCGGCCTGCAGCAGCCGCTCGGGCACAGCGAGCAGCGCCGGCACGACACCGTGCAGCACAATACTTGACGCCATCATGTTCTGCTGCGACGGGGACAGCGCGGCGTCGCCCGCGTCGCCGGCGGCGTCGAGCAGAGCGCACAGAGCGCGGCGTAGAGCCCACGGCCACCCGCCCGCCGCGGCCGCGCCCGCCGCCGTTGCCACACGCTCCGCCATTGCAAGAACCTCTTCGATGTCCTTTGGGTCCTCTGACTCCTCTGACTCCTTTGGGTCCTTTGGGTCCTCTGACTCCTCTGGGTCCTCTGGGTCCTTTGGGTCCTCTGGGTCCTTTGGGTCCTTTGGGTCCTTTGGGTCCTTTGGGTCCTCTGGGTCCTCTGGGTCCTTTGGGTCCTTTGGGTCCTTTGGGTCCTCGTCGCCTGTCTCCCGTGGGGCGCGGCACAACGCAAGCGGATCCCCCAATGCACTGGCGAAGCACGTGAAAAGTCCCCCAATGACGCGGGGGACAACGCCGTTGCCGCGCATAAACGTATGCACGTTGTTGCGGCGGCCCCTCGCGCAGTCAAACTCCGTGAGCAGCAGTGCCGCAATAACGCGCGCAGCGTCGGTCGCCGCAGCGGCAGTGGCAAGGGCGAGAACATTTTTCAGCTGCTCCACGAGAACATCGTGATCGTCGTGCGGCACGCCGTTCAACACACAGAAAAGCGCAATGCCATCGCGTGAAAGAAGTTCAACCATATCAAACAATGCAGAAAGGTCGCCACCGTCGTTAGAGTCGTCATCGACACTGTCGTCGCAACGCACATCCCCTTTACCGCTAGGAGAGCATAGCAACAAGCTCATCCCAAGCCAAAATCAATGTCGTGTCCTCCGCTCCGTACTTAATACGTTTTTAGTCCATCGAGAATGTGTGGATTGAGTAGATAAAAGCAAAAAGAAAAAAAAATGAAAATGAGGCTGAAGCAGAGGCAGAGGCAGAAGAAGAGAGGTGTGCCAATAGAGAAAGAAGACAAAACAAAAAAAAAAAACTCTCAAAGAATGCAAAAAATCTGTACGAAGATATACACAGTTTCCTTAACTGCACAACAAATATTTCAAAAGCCCATATTCTCACCAAGATGGGTCAAACCTCCCCTCGCCCATCCCTTGGTGTTTACCCTGTATGTTCTTGTGTAGCGGAACTTCGTCGTAATCGTCGTCAAAAAACTCTCGAGCAATAACTTGAGCCTGTGCCCTTATGTCTGTATGCGGTTTCTCTCCCTTTGCCCGTTTTGCAACAGGTACCGTCGCTTTTAGAGCCGCGAGTACACTATCGGCATCGGTTTCGACCACCATCTCTTCGTTGCGGTCAAGGTAAGACGCTGGCCTTAGCCACGGCGGTAGCTGGGAGCGCTTTGCAACCTTGAGTGCGCTTGCACGAATCTTTTCTGTATCCATTTTTATATCATCTACTAAGTTGACATGGATGGGTCCGGTGTTGCGGTGGACGAGGCGAAACTGATCGAGAGCAGTAGCTTTGTGTTTTGAGCGGTGAGTGTATTCCTCATTGGTCATTACCTCGTCAGGGTCCACAACAAAGCATCCATCATTCACGCATACAAATGGTGAAGAGTAGAGAAAGTAAAAAAAAAGACCCTGCTGCACCAGAAAGGGGTCGCGTGCAAGTAAGTAATCCCCTCCGTCAGGCATTCCCACTCGGGCAGGTCGAGATTCCCTGTCGGCACCGTTTTGTGGTACGCCTCCCGCAGCTCGTTGATCCGCAGGACCAAACATCACAAGGGGCTGACGATTCGCCAATTTTTCCTCCAGACGAGCTTGCACGGCAGCAAGCGCTGCGCCGAGAACGTCACCTTGACAGACAGGACAGCGCGTCACTGTCGTGTTCAGGTCCTTCAGCGCCATCCAGTAACGGCAGGCAATACAGCACACCCCGCGCTGACTGTCGGCGCGGCGAAGCGTTGGCGAGATATTGAGTGACAAACTATCCCCGCCAGAGCCGGATACTGTCGAATGCTGGGGAACGGGTAACTGGCAGAGAGACAGCAGTATGTGGGAGCCGTGTGCATATGCAAACGGAAGAAAAGCGGCGTAGTTGATATAGTACCGCAATGTTCGCTCTTCCACATCGTCCTGGCGTTTCTTTTTGACGCCACTCTGCGACCTCTGCGCAGTCTCAGTATCTTCATTTAAGTCGCCAAGGTGGATATCAGCGGAAGTGCAGCGCATCTCCTTTGGTATTCCGAATATACCGGTGTCAACGCGATCAAGGGATAGTCCCAGATACGAGCTGAGCTCCGCTACAGTAGCCCCGGCTGATGCAAATGTCAGCGCGAGGGCATCCGCGACGAGTATGGAAAGAGGACTGTAGTTCCCCATTCGCATGTATAGCTGCACAAGGAGTGTTGCACGCTGCGCGCCCGCGCCCGGCAGCACTGGATCCCACGGATCCATCTCAGTGTCACTCTCCGCAGCCAACCCCGGGAGGAGAATAGCAGAAGATGGAGGGAGGGGGTAAGTAAATACAATAATGCAAAAAACAAAGCAGAGGAAAGAAGAAGAAAACAGAACCATGCTACCAGATAAAGGCTGACATGCACACACACAAATAAAAAAAAAAAAAACTTGGTTCTCACATAACTACCTTAATTACAGTTAAACCGTCAAAGTTTTTCTTGAATTTTTCTTGTCGTTACTAATCATAGTCATATAAATTAAGTAATAATAAAAAAAAAATTGTTGATTGAGATTATGAAGAGATGATTATTTAGTATTATGACTGCTCTATATTGTCATCTTCATTTACCTCTGCATTACACTCTGCTAGTTCTTCATTTGCATCATCTCCAGTTTCGTTGTTCTTCTCTACAGCCCCGGGTTCGTCCCTCTCATTCTCAGCACGTGGACCCGGTGGGAAGTGAGAAAAGGTTACACGGAGAAAACGTTCTTTAATTTGATGGGAGTGAACTGCAATGAGAGCGTGTACAGCTGATTGTAGATCGCCTAGGCTAACAATGGCGACGGAAGAATTCTTGCGAAAGTAACCTTCCAGTTCAAAACCTGCATCGCTGAAAACACCCTTGACCTCATCATCCGTAATCCCATCGGTCAAATTTGATATAAATAAATTTTTGTCCGGGCGCACACGTCCTGTAGGGTTAAAAGCTGCAGAGGGTTTTGTACGATGATGATAACCAACGGAGAAGTGCGCTGCATGAGTGGCTGGATCTGTAGCCGGGCCGGTATTCCACTCAGTTCTTCCAGCACGATCCACATACCCAGCAAAATGCTTTAGGGATAATGTGGAATCATGAAATGGACAGTTTTGAAGATTTTGAACAGCCAGACGAGCATCGTGAACATTTTGAAAGTGAGCCACAACGGTAGACTTCGAGCTGAACTGCCGCCTAAGCGTGCTCACGTTTCCGTATACCTCAAGAAGCACCCATAGATCATGCAACGCAACTGTTTCAGGAATATTGCTGACAATAACCACTGCATCCGCTTGTGCTGCACCATATGGAGAACCTGGGTACTGCTGATGATGTGGCACTGGCGCATTGTAAGGCGCCCCATGTCCACCACGGCCCCCCATTCCCCCTCGCCCCCGTCCGCGCCCCATACCGCCACGCTGCGGCAAAGCGCCCGGCATTGCCGCATAATTAGTATGACCAAAGGGCATCGGCTGAAAAGGTGGTGATTGATGGTGTTGATGATGCTGATGCTGATGCTGATGTTGATGGGGCGGGTACTGGGCGTTAGGCGGGCCACACTTGCCCATGGATCCATGATTTCCGGCACCGTGATCAATGGTCAGCGTCATGTAGCAGCACTCAGGGTAAATCGAGTTCTTGTTCAGATGGTGCACCACCCGTTCAGCCGTCGCGGCATCTGGATACTCCACCCAGCCGGTCGTCGTTTGACCGGATCGGCCACAAAAAACATTGCTTGGCGGAGCAACTATCCCGAAAACCTGCATGAGAACTTCCTTAGTGACGGGATATGTGCAGCGTTCAACAACAACCTTGATGCGGGTTGTCGCATTAGGCGGAGGCATCATTCCAGTCATTCCACCGGCACTAGAGCCACTGCCAGAGCCTCCCCCTCCACTGTAGTGCGATGGTTCCACCATTATAGACTGACCAAAGAGATTGATGCACCTTTGGTTAACGAGCGTTCGTGCTTCATGCTGGGTTCGCATTGAAATTGTAGCCTGTCCCATATTCGGCGCAATAGATATAGAAATCGGGGTACCATAGCCATGGAGTGCACGACGGAGATCATCTTCTTGAAGGTGAGGAGGAATGTTTCTCAGGATAACTGATGTCATCCTTTTTTTCTTCTTCTTTGTTTGACTTGCCTACTTTCTTCGCCCAATTTTTTCCTTTCTTCTCTTGTCTTTGCCTCGTTGATCCAATGTATAAGGTACCTTTTACCACCAAAAAGTCCCTTTAGTTGCCTTTTTCTCTTCTTTTTTTTTTTTGCAAGCAAATAAACGCAGTGTCGGAGTCCAAGGTTTTCTTTCTCAAAAAAATACCTTCTTTCTTTTCTTCTTCCTTATTCCTTAAAAAAAAAAATTGTTGCGATGTATTAAGTTTCCTTTGCACTACTTACAACTTTTTTTTTTTTTGCACACGTTAGCCGGTAAGAAAATTACACAAACTGAGAAAACGTCGCAGAAGGGACGGTAATATCCCGAAGTGAAGGGGGAAAGGAGAATAAGAATAATACATGTATGTATATATATATATATACGTAAAACCATTTCACACTATATAAGCATGTATGTTTATACCTGTCTTGGTATGCATGTATATAAACATCACCATACGTCAAAAAAAAAAAAAATAGCATAACCCATCTTTTCCAAATACAGATACGTATATGTCCCCTCTCGTTAGAAGTCATATCTTTAAAAACAAACAAACGAATATATATATATATATATATATATATATATATATCACAAAAAAAAAAAGAATTCAAAAAAATATATTTATTAAATTAATGCCAATCGCGAAACCAAGAGTGACGCATGCCAAGCAGTACTCTTTTTTGTTTCTTTTTCCTATATAGTAAAATCTTAGATAAGATACGAGCTCCAAGCCCCAACCTTAGAAAAAGGGTTCTATGGAAATATAATTGCAACTCGCTTCCCTTCCCGCATATCCAGAGTTCTTATCTACGATACTTTCAAAGTAGTTTTCAAAGTGGTAATAAAAAGTGTGGGTTCTCACACAAACACTAACAATTCTCCAACGAAATATTTCATTGCACTCGAATGAGTAGATAATCACACATTGAACCTACTATAGTACTATAGGGATTATCACTTCAGTATGGCGAACAAATATAATGGTAACGCAACAAGAAACAAGGAATCAATTTCTGCCAATATAATGATGACGACGATATCTATAGCCTGAAACACAATAAAAAAAAGCTTTCCTCAACCGTTTACATAAACAATAGTACTGTGACCGAATGGCAGAGAGAGAGAAAGATAGAAAAACTGGTCCTCTATGGGCGTGAAGAACAAGAAACTCCTCGTCGCCCGACCACAATGCTGTGGAGTTGTTAGATCCACTCCTAGGAATGTCTTGTTATGGGAGTGAAGAATAAAAATTTTACAATGCACAGCCGCGTACGTATGCAGCACGTAGTACTGCCATCCATTGTTTAGAAAACAATGAATGAGTACTAAAAAAAAAAAAAACGAAAAAAAAAAAAACTAAAAGAAACGAATAAATGTGAAATCAAAAAGTCTAGAGTGACCACGCGCGGTACCATTCGCATCCAGAAAAGCAAAAAAAAAAAAAATCCCTAAGTAGAGAGTTAAACTAAAAAACCGAGAGCCATATATTCAAATACAATCAAAAAAAGAAATTCACCGTTCACGTGATGTGGATTCATCTTCAATTTAAAAACATTGCTTCTTCTCGTTTTTTTTTTCCTAAATTAATTCATTCATACTGTCAATGCATTTAAAGTTACCCTATGCACCCAGTTCTCATAAACTAAAGACTGCATTTTCTCGCTTTTCTTCTGGTGGTATTCTCTTACAGAACTATTCTACCCCATTATTACCCTCATCGTCGGTACCGCTTTTTTCCTTGGGCCCTTGAATAAAAAGAACATTTGACCGATCTTCGCCGCACACGTTTTTGTGGCATTTAATCAGCAGATTTACCGCTGTCTCAGCATCCGCCATATAGACAATAAACGCCCCTTCGTCATCCTTGATTATGCGATCAGGAAAATAGTTTTCACTCGTGAAGTATGTCATCACATCTGCCTCCGAGTATCCCGCGCACCCCGTCACCTTTAGCACATTAGAGACGGTGCACCTACTGCGCTGATCAGGGCTTCGGTGACTCGCCGCTGTGAAATCGTACTGAACCGTTGCAGAGTCCGAGGGATCCCCTTCAGCGGTACACGGTGTGCGCTCATTATACGTAGGGAATCGCCTGGCACTCACAGTACCATTTGCAAATGGAACTTTTCTCAAGTACTCCACAACAGCATCTGCTTCAGGAACAGAAGCCATCTTTACAGTCAGGATTTCTTTTTTGTTGTGGTTTCGCCGAATTGTCATAACACCACCAAAAACTTCGAGAAGAGTAAAGATAGATTGCAATGGTTCTGTTTCTGGAACAAGTGTGACACTGACAAAAACAGTTTGCGCATTCTGAGCTGGCCTCTGGTTCATAAAATTGTTCATTCCTCCATTTGCCATAGGCATCATAGAAGGCATTCCATTGTATGACATCTGTCCATATGACATTGCCATCGGATCAAATCCCATTCTACCAGCGCGTCCTCGCGCGCCGCGGTCGCCACGTCCGCGTCCTTTTGCTCGAGGCTCGTAACCCATCTGCTGAGGATATCCCATCTGCTGAGGGTATCCCATCTGCTGCTGCTGCTGTGGCGACCGCATGTACATTGACTGCTGCGGCATCGAGTGTGGCGTCTGCGGGTACACAGACTTTGGCGCCTGTTGCTGCATGCCGACATAGGCGTTGGTGGGCGAATTGTACACAGGCTGAGGTGCGGGGAGAACGGGCGCAGGGTCCCATGAGGCGTAGTTCATTGACATATGATTTCCATTAGGAAAGATATTACGGTTGTCGAGACCTGTCCTAACTCGCTCTGTTGCATAGGAGTCGTTGAACTGAGCCATCACGACAGTTTCGTTTGGCCTCGCCGATGGGATGATACGGAGACGGCGCGGAGTCTCACTGACGCTTTGAAAGACACGGTGCATCATATCCTCTGTAACAGGCTCACTAATGTGCGTCACAAGCACGCAAAGAGTATCACCGGGTCTCCCATCGCCGCCACCTCCCCCCATGACAGAAGGCTGCTCTCCATAATCCTTATGATTGTTGTTAATGTTCATATTGTTACCGCGGCGTCCACCACCACGACCACCACGAAATTCATAACCCGTCTGCATTTTAACTCAGAAAACTATCTATTAACAAAAAACCAATAAGTCCATAAGTTAAAAAAAAAAATAGTAAAAGGAAAAGCATCAATTAAAAGCGTAAACATGCAAAAAAAAATACATTTAAAAAAACGTCCTTCTACGTCAATATGGATACATACACATACATGAAATGATAATAATATGTCGGAGAACGCGGAACGGTTTACTTCATATGTGACTCCCTCATACCAATAAAAATTGCAAGAAGTAAACTCAATGTCTGGCGAGTACTACTCGACTTTTTTTTTATTTTGCTGGTTACGTGAAACACGCAGCAATGCAAAAGAAAAGAAAAGTGAACATGCAACCGCTAGAGCCATTGAAAAAAAAAAAAAAAACCGAATAGGAAAAGACTGTCTCTTTTATTCCACTCTATCCCTGCACTCCATATGGATGTGCGAGGGGCCAAAGGCCACCTCAGTAATTTGCAGCGCAATATATATATATATATAGCCTCAAACGGCACACACACAAAAAAAAAAAAAAGAGGGAGAGAAAGAGTGAGAAATGGACACAAAAACACAGACTTTCACCTTACAAGCTATCCACCAGGTGCAAGTCCTTCCCTATATAATCCTACAGAATGCGAAGGGGCGTCGTCCCTACCCTCCACCTCTGGGATGCATTCATTACACAAAAAGTTTTGAGTGTTGACCGCAATCTCCGACCCTGCATTGGTAGAGTAGCGTGCCCGCAGCTGCAAGCAATAATCATCAAAATCACTCGGTTCAACCCATGTAAACCAGTAGATAGTTTTCAGGAACTCTAGTTCCAACATGTTAAGCTCCAGGTTACTGATGCCTCCAATGCTTGAATAATAGGCATTGCTGTAGTATGTGTCGTCCCTAATTTTCGCACTCACCATCACGGCGGTTATACACAATCGATGTATATTGCGAATAGTGATAGGGCAACTGGTTGCCGCGACATAACGATCAATAAAAATAATGCTAAAAACAAAGCACTCGGAAGAGCATCCAGAATACTTGGCTATGCGTCTCACATAATCCCATAGAGATATCTGAGGAATACGGGCGCTGTGGAATGAAGTTCGATGCAAATGCTCCAAATGTCGCTGCTCACTACAGCGCTGTTGAAGAGCCATAGCTGTCAGTTTTACTAATTCGTGCATTTGCTGCTGTTGCTGCTGCCGCTGTTGCTGTTTAATTAACGCTGAGCGCTGATCCTCCGTCGCATTGCGTAGTTGCTGGTGTTTCTGGTACTGTTGATACTGATCCTGCTGGTGCAGATAACGTTGTTCATCATCTTGCCATTGGTCTTGCTCTCGATTATTAGCTGTTAAACGCCTATCCATGGTAATAATGTTGGTTTTCGTTTCAGAAATGCTTTATGCCGTCTCTAAGACTTCTACGCTTTGAAAGCGAGGAGCAGTGTCAGTAATGTGAGCTGGCGTTGCCAACTCGGAAGGAACCGCTTCTACTTGAAACTCCTACCTGGTAGACCAAATGAAATTAAAACAGTAAATTAACAAAAAAGGCGCTTTCACAACACACACACATAAACAAGCACACCTCGCAAAAAAAAAAAAAAAATTGAAAAGTAAAACATAGTACAGGCTACTCGCTATGCACTGGAAATTAAAAAGTAGTAAAAATATAATAATAATAAAACATACATAAGCAGTACTAACTCACAAACCTGCGAATCGCTTTCTAACGATCGCTGCTGCATCGCAGCCGCAGAAACCAGTGATTACTAAAGCTCCAATAAACGAAAAAGAAACACCGCACCTCGGCGAAAAAGCATATCTCAAAAAACATATATTCGCGTACATGAGGGAACTAAAAGGCATATATATATATATATAAACTCAATGTTCAAGACAAACACGTCACCATTGGCACAAAGAAAAAAAGATCGAGCATCACCAATCTTAAAATCAACTCTTACAAATATAAAAGACACACACACGCAAATAGCAAAACACAAAAAAAAATTACCAAAAAAAAAAAAAAACACTGAGATCCACAGCTACCTATGTAAAAGGTGTATAAACTCCACACAAGAGAGAGTTGTATACAATATACAATAACTATACATTGCTCCTTTACGTCATAAAAAAAAGCATGTTCCGTTATATATAAACAATAATAATAGCACACTGCTATATCTCAAAACGAATACGCCGTCCGATCCTAGTTAGAAAAAGACACATATTTGCAAACAGCGCCCCAATCACAGTACGATTTAAAAAAAAAAAAATATTATAAGTAGTGCTTGCAATCTATAAAAAGTAGCTTGTTATAGAATAAAGGCGTATGATAGAAGCTCCAGTGCGGTAGGGCGGCTAGCAGGGTCTTTATTACAACAATACCGCACAAAGATTGCCGCCTCGCGGTCAAGGAATTCGGGGATCTCCGGCTCGAGATGGCCGCGAGCGAGGCTCCGCACAAAGAGCGCGTCGCGGTTCAGCAGGGCACGTAGCCCACTCCCGTCATTGCGGTCTGGCGCCGTACTGCTCCACCGCCACGGGGGGCGCCCCAGTAGCATCTCAAGCAGCGTGATCCCCAAAGAGTAAATGTCAGACTGCGCCGTGCAGCGCTCCCCGGACGCCACCTCGGGGGACATATAAAGAGCCGTGCCGCGCAGCACCACATCGTCCATCCCCTTCCGCACCATATCCCTTGCCTCGGTGATAGTGGAGCCGAAGTCTGACAGTTTGCACACGCCGTCCATCCCAAGTAGTACATTGTGAGGCTTCACATCACAGTGTACAACACCCAACCCGTGAAGGTAATTCAGACCATTCAAAATGTCCACAGTGAAACGGCGGGCCACGCGCGGACTGAGCTTCCCAAAGTTCTTAATCACCGAGTATACTGAGCCTCCAGGAAGATACTCCATAATAATAGCGAAATGGCTCTGGATCACACTGCACGACACGTACTGCACAACGTTCGGGTGACGTAACTTCGATGCAATATTCATCTCCGCCTCCAGTGACTCCGGCATAATGTCACGGCGACGGCGTGGAATACATTTGATGGCTACCTGTACTCCGTCCTCAGACATCCCGAGATAAACAGAGCTGAACGCACCCTCACTGATCATTTTGAGCGAGCGCGACCACACCTTTTGATTGATATCAGTAAGCAGGAGCGGCATGTCATCTGTGCCGTGGCTATCCTCAAACTCATTCTCAAATTCTGACGAGGAACTAGGCTGGTACATCTCGAAAAGCGCTCCACCGTCTTCATTTGAGCTATGACCTTGCTCTCTAGCACGGTTATCGGCTGCCTCACAGCTTTTGTACGGCAAGGTATCCTTCAAAACTCCTATTTCTAATGAGGCATTTGCCTTTCCTCTTGTTCCTGATGATGGAGCAAGGTAAGACCCAATACTGTACAAATCTCCGGTTTCACGTACATACGGTGTTGTATCTCTACTTAAGCAGCGCTGGGCGCAAAGTCTTATGAGACGATGAGCCTGAGGATCAGACTTTCCAATCTTCTGATAGTGGGCCATTGCCTGCTTGTAATATCCTTGACGCATGGCTGCAAAACCAAGTCTAAAGTGCTTTAAAGTATTCATCATTTGTGAGCCCTGAATACGTTGAGGTCGTAGCTCGAACAATACCACTGGAACTGGTGAAGAAGAGAATAGAACACAATCGATAGGAAATACCTGAACATCTTGTAGCTGAGAAGCTGTTCCGGATGTCGCAGCAATACTGCACTGTGCCCCACTTATTGCTTTTGTAAGCTCAAACAAATACGGGGTGCCAAACAATACACGCGCGTTACGCGCACGGGCACCACAGGTTCCGACGAAAAACTCACTGGAGTCTAAGACAATAGAAACAGCCCCATTTTCTTTGGGTGCAAGACTGGCGAAGAGGTCAAAGGCAAAGATGCAACCCTTAGTAGAATGCATTGGTAATGGTGAATAGGCGCCAAACGTCACAATCCCCCTTTCAGGTCCCAATACTTCAACACACCCCATGTGCTCGGCAGCTGTTGCAACCAATGTGCTCATGAAACTTTTTGGGTCTTTCAACAGTTCAGGTGAGTAAACTTCTACACCGACAAGAGTACAATATTTGGGTGAAAATATGTTCAAGTGTTCTTTAAAGATGTTACTATTTAGCCGAACATCACACTTATTGACTCGGCTTCCAGCACGCCGAACACGCCGTTCATTAGAATTAGTAAGGATTGTAACCTGATTATCATTGTTTATCCCTAAGACTGCTGAATTTCCAGAAGCTGATGAAGGTTGTGCATCTACACGGGCTAAGATTGCTTCGGGGACAAATTGCCTTAGAACAAGGAGCTGCCGTTGTAACTTCAAATAATCAGACTGAATTTCATCCACTTCTAATATGCGTGAGCGTCTTATTCTTTTGCGGTCGCTTCCGGAGAGTTCTAGGTTGGAAGCTCGCTTTAACGCAGTGACGAGATGATAGAGAGGCCTCACCAGGTAACAGGCACCCACGAAAGCTGCAGCTGCCGACAATACCACTATGACCACCACTACAGACAAAATAATAGTACGCACACGGACAATTCCAGAAAAAAAATCAGAATGAAGCACAGCCACTGTCAACATCACGTTAAGTCCATTTTTGTCAGTAAGGCGCGCAACACTGGCTCGTACCGAGCTACCTGCAAATGGAAAAGTAAATTCTGCTGTTCTGTCGGTAATCGAGGAGACACGGTCGCTGTTGGCGATCAACTGAGCGACGAGAGCTTTAGCAAGAGGGTCTTTAATATCTGAAAAATTGAGAAAACTATATCGCATTGGATCTGACCTGTCTCCAATCCACTTGCTCACTTTTTCTCCCCAACTGTCAAGTATTACAACTCTTTCATCAAAATCGAATAACATAACACGTCCATAGTTTCGTAAAGCCTCAATCAGTGGTTGAAATTCGTGAAACAGTCTTCTGATCGACATTCCTACCTCACAATATCCAGAGGAGTTATGAACACGAAAAGGAATGACAAAGTTAAAGTATAGTCCTGTACGTAAACGTGCTTCAGAAAGCCACTGCTTAGAACTGCCATTTTTTTCCCATGGGATTACAATGTTGTTAAGGGGTCCCGATGGCGCTGATAAATCAAAAGGAATATCCCAGTAATGAACTGGTTTTTCAGACGTCAACTGCAGAGTTTCAGTCTCATAGAGGTACAATGGGGTTAAAACTGGGATCTTGCTGTGTCCTCCCAACAATACTTCAGGTCCCCGTGGGAGCCACGGGGGCTCCATTGCAAAACCATAGAGCTTACCTGCGTGGACAAACTTAAAATATGTGATTGTGCCTCTAAACGTCGAAATGACACTTAATAGCGAATACATAAGAGTTTTTGAAGTTTTAGGAAGGATATCTATTGCATACGCAGAGGTTTGGTTTTGTATATAATTTGCGGTGATTGTATAAGCAATATCTGGTAACTGCAGGAGCGTAGAACGCACTAATATAAAGACGCCTCTCACAGCTTCCAATTGAATGAGTCCTACTGTTCCTGAAACAGCCTTAAACCCAATAAGATGGATGGGTAAGAACCCTACAAAACCAACCGTAATCACACCCAAAGATATAACAAGTGCCACTGCTGATACTGTAGAAATCATACACCATTTGTTTCTTTCATCTTTGTACGATACTGACCGGGCCAATGATGATGCAATGGCATCACGATCATTGTTAGCTGTTTCATGGGCACTATCGAAGAACGTAAAAGATGGCATAGAATGAATGGAGGAAGCAAAGGGGTTTGCTGCGGAACCATTTCTTTGGCGAGCCGCGCCGTCCTGACCTTGGGTTTCCATAGCAAACCTTCTATTTGTGGTGGATACACTAATAACTTGTATAATTTCTTATGTACACTCTGATCTACTACTGGATCAACTGAAACCTTATTTCTTTATCAACAAGAAAAGACAAGAAAATAAAAATAAAAAAGAACAATAATTCAGATGCACCAGAACAGATACTCAGTCCACAAAAAGTAGCATATACAAAGTACAAAGGTGCATATAAACACACAGACACGTATATATATATATATATATATATAACATAACTGATACCCACAAATACGTGTATGAGGAAAAAAAACAATGTGAAAAGTAACCCCAGTAAATGCAAAAAATATATATAAACGAAGATAACCGATGCCCCCAGTTATATATATATATATATATATATATATATATATAGTTTACAAAGTAACATACAAGCAATAAATCAAAACCAGCTAGACAGTAATCAGCGACGTCTTTCCGCCGCAAAAAACAACTTCCACGACAACGGGTCTGTGACTGTGATCTGGCTGAGCGCTGGCGCCGCGGCAATGACGCACCGCATGCGCGCGAGTCGTCCAATGAACAAACTAGGCCGCAGCACCCATCGCTGGCGCTCCAGCGCGGTGCGTGGCGCGAGAAACAGCTCCTCCGCTGTGACCGTATCGCCGTAGCGGAGGGGCAGCTCTGACACCAAGAGGCCATCCATCTCGCAGCGGGCGGCCGCGCGCACTGGCAATGCGCTGCAGCCGTCGCCACCGTCCATTGCGACGAGCGGCATCGGCGCGAATCCGCTGACCACTCCCGTGCGGCCGTCGCCAAGCGCGACGCGCGCGCCGCGCCACAGCCGCAGGCCCTCCTCGCTGCTGTCCTGTGCCGCCCACGCCGCTGCCGGGCCCGGCGCCGCCGCGACGAGCCCCCACCCCGCCGCCCGCGCGGCGCGCAGCACCCGGCGCCCCTCCGCGGCCGCCCCCGGGCCCGCGCCGACGACGACTGCCGCCCGCGGCGCCCCCGCCGCCCCGACCACCGCGACGCCCCCACCCGCGCGCGCCCGCAGCGCCGCCACACTGCCGGCGGGGGCCGCGGGCCACGTGTGCTCCAGCACAGCGGCCCCCCCGAGGGCGCCCCGCGCGGTCCACGCGGGCGCAAAGCACCGCACGGCGCCCCCCGCCACCGCCGCGAGCCCCGCATCCACCGCGTTCCGCGCCAACGAGACGCGCGCGGCCGCGGGGGTGCGCGCGGGAATCGCAAGCGCGCCGCGCGGGTCGCTGGCAGGCGCAGCTGTGAGCGGCCCGCCGGGCGCGGGCGCGACGCCGCGCTCAAGTGCGTGCAGCAGCTGATCCGTCGCGGGGTCTGCGTGGTGCAGCGCGCGCAGCCGCACCGGCGAGCAGCCCGCGAGACCGCACAGCCGCAGTGCGCCGGCGTCGCAAAGGTCTGTGTTCACAAAGAGCACCAGGCGCGCGCCTGGGGAGGTGCAGTGGAGATGCCGCAGCAGGCGCTCGGGTGAGGACACCAGCAGAGGGGCGAGTGCCTCCGCAGCAACGCGAGCGCGCTGTGCCAGAATAGGAACAGAGTCGTGCAGAAGACGCAGGCGGTGGCCGCTGTGGCCAACCACAACCACAGGACCAGAGCCGCGAAGCGCAGACACAATCTCTTCTTCTTCAGCAGCAAACATTTGGGAACGTTTGCCAGTTGAGTGGGTCTAAAATGCCAAAGAAATAAAGAAAGATCAAGCAACAAAGTAAACTAACAATAACAATAAGTCCAAGCAAACAATTTAATATTAATCAAAAGAAATTCACTCTTAGGAAAAGAAGAAAAAGCAATACGTACATCAATAAGGGGGGGGAAAAAATACCATTTAACGGTAAAAGTAATCGGTCGCTCATCATTCCACACTACTACACAAATGGTAGCAAGCAGGAAAAAAAATTGAATGAAGGAAAAAATAAAATAAAACAAAAATTGGTCCTGGACAAAAGAGCACAATAATCCTTCTATGCACTGACAAAAAATCGGACGAGTTAACAACAGTTGATAAAATGTAGGCAAGATCAGCATATACAAAAAAAAAAGTGACGCTTATTAGAGCACAAAGGCGTATGATAGAAGCTCCAGTGCGGTAGGGCGGCTAGCAGGGTCTTTATTACAACAATACCGCACAAAGATTGCCGCCTCGCGGTCAAGGAATTCGGGGATCTCCGGCTCGAGATGGCCGCGAGCGAGGCTCCGCACAAAGAGCGCGTCGCGGTTCAGCAGGGCACGTAGCCCACTCCCGTCATTGCGGTCTGGCGCCGTACTGCTCCACCGCCACGGGGGGCGCCCCAGTAGCATCTCAAGCAGCGTGATCCCCAAAGAGTAAATGTCAGACTGCGCCGTGCAGCGCTCCCCGGACGCCACCTCGGGGGACATATAAAGAGCCGTGCCGCGCAGCACCACATCGTCCATCCCCTTCCGCACCATATCCCTTGCCTCGGTGATAGTGGAGCCGAAGTCTGACAG
This sequence comes from Trypanosoma boissoni, assembly GCA_030849725.1. Classification (NCBI taxonomy): domain Eukaryota; phylum Euglenozoa; class Kinetoplastea; order Trypanosomatida; family Trypanosomatidae; genus Trypanosoma; species Trypanosoma boissoni. The sequence continues at coordinate 19,825 of JASANW010001347.1, forward strand.
TTTGCACACGCCGTCCATCCCAAGTAGTACATTGTGAGGCTTCACATCACAGTGTACAACACCCAACCCGTGAAGGTAATTCAGACCATTCAAAATGTCCACAGTGAAACGGCGGGCCACGCGCGGACTGAGCTTCCCAAAGTTCTTAATCACCGAGTATACTGAGCCTCCAGGAAGATACTCCATAATAATAGCGAAATGGCTCTGGATCACACTGCACGACACGTACTGCACAACGTTCGGGTGACGTAACTTCGATGCAATATTCATCTCCGCCTCCAGTGACTCCGGCATAATGTCACGGCGACGGCGTGGAATACATTTGATGGCTACCTGTACTCCGTCCTCAGACATCCCGAGATAAACAGAGCTGAACGCACCCTCACTGATCATTTTGAGCGAGCGCGACCACACCTTTTGATTGATATCAGTAAGCAGGAGCGGCATGTCATCTGTGCCGTGGCTATCCTCAAACTCATTCTCAAATTCTGACGAGGAACTAGGCTGGTACATCTCGAAAAGCGCTCCACCGTCTTCATTTGAGCTATGACCTTGCTCTCTAGCACGGTTATCGGCTGCCTCACAGCTTTTGTACGGCAAGGTATCCTTCAAAACTCCTATTTCTAATGAGGCATTTGCCTTTCCTCTTGTTCCTGATGATGGAGCAAGGTAAGACCCAATACTGTACAAATCTCCGGTTTCACGTACATACGGTGTTGTATCTCTACTTAAGCAGCGCTGGGCGCAAAGTCTTATGAGACGATGAGCCTGAGGATCAGACTTTCCAATCTTCTGATAGTGGGCCATTGCCTGCTTGTAATATCCTTGACGCATGGCTGCAAAACCAAGTCTAAAGTGTTTCGTTGTGTTTGTTTTGCCCTTCCATGTGCTTGTCTGCGGACGCAGCTCCGAAAGTACCATTGGAACCGAAGAAAATGGCAAAAGTACACAGTCTATTGGTAATACGTAAAAATCCTGCAGTTGCGATGCTGCGCCGGCTGTAGCTGCGATATGGCAGCCATCACATATCATTACATTTATTATTTCACGAAGACCCACGACACCTACAGTAACTTGTTCGTTGCGAGATTGGTAGCCCCATGTACCAACAAGAAGTTCATTAGAATCCACAAGAATGGTTACACTTTCTTGGTCGCATGGATTAAGTTCTTCAAATAAATCAAACGCAAATCGACAACCTTTGCTGGAGTGCATCGGCAATGGTGAGTGCGCCCCAAAAGTTACGAGGGTTCTATCGGGTCGTAAGTATTCAACACAACCGTTTAGGCGTGTTGCGCACCTAAGAATACTATCGAAGTATTCGCAATGAGATTCGGAATTACTATTTTCAATTAAAACGACAGTGCAATACCGACGAGTAAAACCATTAGCAGGCTCCTTAAAGATTCGATTATTAAGGCGCATTTCTTGTCGTGATTTAGAGAACTGAGAACTTTCGTGTATTTTTTCCCCGGTTGAAATGCCTTGATTAATGGATGCGCTCTTTACAATGTGTACATTAGAGTGCGTGTGCGGCCCATTCTTATGATCTACGCCATCGTCTGGAGTGTTTGGTCCTCGAGCTAAAATGGCTTCCTGGACAAATGCTTTTACAAGGAGTAGTTGGCGTATGAGCTCTGCATATCCGTCCTGAATATCCTGCACTTCAGGTATTATTGAGCGTTCCCACACATTATCTTCTTTACCTTGAAGCTGCAAGGTAGAGGCCCGTTGCAGAGCAGGAATCAATTTCTTTAGAGGCTTGAATACGCCACATGCTATAGCCACTGCAAACAATGTAACGAAAGTCACAGCAATACATATCGTGATAGCAACCATTATACGTCCCCTAAGCATACTGCCAAATAAATCCGACTCTATTGTTGCAATGCATATGAGATAATTTAAACCACGATCGTCTTCTAACCGCGAAATGTGAGCATGCGCAGTGGAACCTCGGTCTCTGAAAGTAAACTCTTGATGCCCAAGTCTATTCATAACAGTTTCAAAACCGCCCCTTTCGTCCATAATATGAACCATTTCTCGCATCAAAGTGTCGTTGACTAAATCTACGGTCAATGGAACCACACTCCCATTGTTGTCACTCACAGAAACCATAGAAGTTTGATTCCAGTTGTTCGCTACAACGACACTCGAATTAAAATCCAAAATCATCACTCGCCCACGCTCTCCGAATGCTCGAAGTAGGACTTGTATGTCCAGTGTTGATGCTCGCAAGGCTACTTCACAAAAACCTGAGGATTTTTCCTTGTGGTAGGGTTGCACAAAGTCAAAGTACGTCGAAGAAATATTTTTATCCGTTGCCGACCAATGCGTTCGGTATAAAATATTGTTCTCAAGCCCGTCATTCCATGATTGAGCTACTTCTTTCAACCGTCGGTACGAGTTTCCAAAGTATGGGACAAGACTTACATTATAGTTTGCAATGGGACTTTTTGGTTCGGTATAGCTGATATTAACTGGATCGACCAGGTAAATGGGAGAGTGGTTTAGTCCTTGCATCACTGCACCGGCGATAAAATCTGATTGGAAAGAGGTCGAAGAGAAAATGCCCCATGTATTATTCGATTCACCCCCGGAATTTGCAATCATAAAGTAGCTGACGCTTTCACGGTACATTTTTTTTGATAATACATTTGAAACAGAAAAAAGTAATTTGTTTTTATCGTCAGGAAAAAATGTAATGTTGCTTGCCCTCCCAAGAACGTAGTTGATCGAAATTATGTAAATACCCATTGGGAGCTGCTTTACGGCATTATTCGTCGAAGCTAAAAAGCCGTTGACCGCCTGAGAGCGAATCGCGCTGATTGCGTTGGTAGCCGCGGTAAAGCCAACAATATACGTTGGAAGAAACCCAACCAAGCCTATACAAATCACACCTAGTCCCATCACAGTCGCAACCAACACCATTGTGCTGATGCGGCAACAATGCCTTTTCCTCTGTTGCCGTTCCGCAATACTGTAGTCACTTTGGGTGACTCTCATGTTGGTTGCTACCTAAAGAAAAAGAGTACTAGTGTGTGTGAAACTTTTCTTCCGTCTTTTTATCCATATACTAATAATAATAATAACAGAAACAACAACAACTAGTGATAGTTGCTAGCACTTAAACTACCTTTGCAGGCCACTTAAGTGAACGCCTCGTCGTGATATTTTACTTTTTGTTTCTTTTTTTCGTGTCTATATAAGATTTTGTCTGCGCACCCAATAAGTCTACACAAAACTATTCGAGCAAGCGCAGGAAACCTTTGCTATCTCAGCAGCATTGTAAATACAAAAAAAAAAAAAAAGCGCACAAAGATACAAGCAATAAAACAAAATAAAGAAGAATACACAATTTAAAAAGCCGATTATTTTTTTTTTATTATTAAAGAAAAAATGTTTAACGCTAGTCACCAATGCTAAACACAAACAGGTTATTTAATAAAGATATCCCTCGTTCCTTTCTACCAAACCAATACATATATATATATATATATATATATATATATATATTAAAATTCATAAATTGCAAAAGCAAATACATAAATAGTCGTATCAAACAAAAGTAACTTTCTGGTTGAGATAATACATTGAAAAGGCGGGGTACAGAATATCTGTTTCAGAGATGTTTGAAATGTGTCCTATGGCCTTCCGTTTACCGCTTACGATATAGAGTGTCCGACTTTCAGCATCCCAGTCAAACTCGACGACGCATCCCGTTGAAAAAGGCATTTTATCGCACTTCCACGGTCCGTATGAGTCACCCGCACGCGAAAGGCACCATCCGCCCAACTCCGAGATATACTTGTTGCCCATTAGTGCCTCCTGCTGAGACGTGAGGCGCGGGAGAAGCCCCATCATTAGGCCCGAGCCATCGTTTCCCTCGCCCTGGTCGATGACCTTCATGGCCCACTGGCACTGACTGGTGGAGAGGGGCGCGCGGCCGCGCAGCGTCACCCATCCGCCGTTCGTCTCGCGACAGGCGACCGCCCCGTCAATCACAACTCCGGGATGCGGCGTGGAGGCGTCAATCTCAAATATCTCTAACCCCATTTATCCCAAACATCAACTACAATTATTTTTTTTTTTTTTCCTTCTTTGAAATGACAACTGGAACATGCAAAGAAAAAAAAAGGTTACACTAAAGAGGGCACATGCTGCCCACAGATATTGGAACCTGCTACACTTCTCACAACAAATCTCTTAAGAAAATTGCGCAGTGTGTCGCCCCCCACCCCCCTCTCTGTTGCTGGACTCCTCGCCAACACTGTGGTGACAGTAAATAAAAGAAAGGCAAGAACACATCCTCCCATATATACAAAAAAAAAAAAAAAACGCGTTTCACTCAACCAAGACGCTAAGCTTTTCAAATAGTACAATGGCACCATCAACTCGACGAAACGCCATGAATGGTGCATCTACGGTTCGGCCAAATTTCCATCCGCCGAGGCGGATGGCCAATCGGTTGTTGTACCGTGACTTTGGGTGAAGATGACTTGCCAATATGTTGTGCCCATGATTTTGGTGAATTGCTGTGAGCGTTAAAGTCGCATCAATCACCAAAGCCTTCCCTGAGATACCGAGTTCCACTGCTTTGGTGGTCAGCCAGTTGTCAAACGCAGTGCCACCGACGACAAAGTCAGGAATGGTGCTCCAGTTGAACATCTCCCTACTGACGGCAAAGTAATCCTCTGAGAGGGTTTGAAACAAAACCGCTTCATTACCAAGTACATGCTCCACCTCATGGTCACAGTCTTTGGTTAGTGACCAACTCGCCGGGACAAGGATATTTCTACGGATCCCTACCACAAACCACCCGCTGCTAGCTTTTCCTTGTTCTCGCAGTGCGTGATAAACAAGTTGTGTGACGCCCAAGGTTTCCGACAAGGTATTTGCATACAAGATATCCATGTTGGAAAACATAAACCCCGCAGCGTCTGGGTAGGCGCGCATCACACTTACAAAGAGACCACGATATGTCGGCTGATCGAAATTTTTATGCACCTCGGAGTCACTTATAATATCGATACGTTGGCCTATGCCCATCTTCGCATTTTTCTCATTGATAAGCCCAACCAACTTGCGGATGCCTGGATCCGCAGAAAGAACTACAGGTTGAACGCCTTCAATAAGAGCCCAATTGGTGAGAGTACGATTCGCGATGATAAATGCGTCGTGAGCGTTGTTGGGATCTCCAGGTGCAAGTGTCTTCAACGGCTTCGATGTTCCGAAGAGCACAATTTTCCCAGTGTTCTTATCCGAAATTTCCATTCTTAATGAGTCATCGATCCAACACGCCCGTGCGGCCTTGTTCCAGTCTCCGAAGTCAGAAGCGCGACACTGGGGGTCTGGCTCAGTGTAAACTTCCCACTGCGCTGCGCGCCCGCTTTCCTTTGTGTCACAAAACAGCCGCCCACGCACAGCACGAACAAAACAATTGCGACTGACCGACCAGAGAGAGAGGCTCCCTTTGGCAATACAGTAGAACTCCCACATCTCCGCGCTTCTTGGTGCTCGGGCGTCGAAGCCAACACTTTCATCGCGATGCACGGAGAGAAAATGACCGGTCCACGACTGAATAGCGTACTCCCGTTCCTTTAAGCCAATAAGGACGCCCAGAGTCCGCTCTCGGGTTTTGTTTTTAAAATAGACACCGAACGACGAGTGTCCCACCAACCATCCTTGACCGACAAGGCGAAAACGAAAAAATGCATTGTCGCGAATATCTTCACCCGAATAGACTCGACGCATGCCATTCGCCGTCGCAGTCCCTTCATTAAGTGTCGCATCCGATCCGGGGTATTTTGAAGGGAAAATTGATTTGACGTCATTCAGTTGTTCTTGCTCACCCACATCGATGTCATCAATGCGCATTTCGATATAAAGCAGAGTCACTACAATGTAAACAAAGCCAAGGACCCCTATCAGAACTCCTATCCGTCGGCGAGCAAGCAACATTATGTGACAAAAGAGCCTTTGTAACAACTGCTAAAAAAAAAAAAAAAAAAGATAGAATGAATGAAAAGCAAAACAAAAGATAAAAGAAACAATAGCAGCAAGTGAGTATTAATGCAAAAACCGTATGAACATGTCTGAAAAGCAATGACACTCTACTATCTTTTATTTTGGACGAAAAGAAAAAAAAAAAAAAAAAAACGTGTGAAAATTGGCGGCGAGAAACAGAGAAGTTTTAGTCAAAGACTTCTCTTTTTTTTTTTTTTTCCTTTTCTTCTTGTCGTTTGCATTTTAGTGCGTGTGTATATGAGTGGGTGTGTATATGTGAACTTCTATTAGCTTTTAGCTTTACTCTCCTCTTCCCTGGGTGGTGTCTGGCATGCACCTATGCACTTCCTCACAAAGTCCTGATAGGCCGCGTTTCGCGGAAGTAATGTGAGTTCTTCCATCGCGCGGCAGAGCGCTGGCTCGTCCCGGAGCTGCTGCGCAAGGTCCGCCGTGCGCATGAGCACAAGGTTGATGACCGCGACTCCCGCGTTCCACGCGGCGTAGTCCTCGCGCAGCGCGATCAGCGCGGCCGCGGCGCCTGGCGTTGCGTAGAGTGCCGCCTGCGCCGTTGTCCACAGCGCCCGCTCCGTCTCTGCGTCTGTGTTTGTCTGTGCCGCCGCGGCGCTGGAGAGCCGCGCCAGCTGCGCGCCGACGCGCCGCGCGCCGAGCGGGAGCCCGTGCTCGTCGTGCAGGCCGTCGAGGACGGGCGCGAGGCCCTCCGCCGCGCCGCGGCCCTCGAGCGCGGCGGCGACAAACGCCGGGAGCGGCAGGGAGAGCGCGCGCAGCACCGCCCGCAGCGCCACAAAGTGTCCGGCGAAGAGCGCCGCCGCCGCCGCCGCCCGCACCGCCGCCGCCGCGCCCGGGTGCCGCCGCAAAAGAAATTCGGTCGAGGCGCGGCGCTGCGGCGGCACAGACAAACACAGACGCGGAGACCGGCGCGGGCGCAGCCCAATGGCGGAGCGCACGCGCCGCCACAGACCACTCGCGCCGCCGCCGCTCACATCCGCAGCGCCGCGCACCGACTGCTCCGCGAGCTCCGCGTGCAGCAGCGCGACAAAGCGCAGCAGATCGTCCACCAGCGACACGTTCAGCTGCGACACCGCGCACGTGAGCAGACGCACGGCACACGTCATCGCGCGCGCCATTGCGTCGCCCGCGCCCGTCTCGCTGTCGAGCACCACAAAGTGCAGCAGCTGCGCGGCATCGTCGAGACGCCCCTTTTCTACGCACTCGAGGAAGATGTCAACAGGAGCGCCGATAAGGTCCAGCACCACGCGCTGGCGCGACGGCTCCATCTTGCGCGCACAGCTCAAGACAACGCTGTGGAACTCTGCGTAGCGGCGCAGCAGCTTTAGCGCCGCCTGCAGTGCCTCGCGTTGCTCCACTGCGTCGCCGCCGTCCGGCGGTGTCTCGTTGATGAGCGTGTGGAGAAAGCACTCCACGTTGGCGACAAATGTCCCGCTTGCGCGCATGCGCTCGAGCCACGCGAGGAGCCGGCCGCTCTCCAGCGCGCGGGCGGAGAGGATGCGGTGGGCGTACGGGACCGGGCGGGCGGTGGCGACGAATGCGGCGAGCGCGAGCAGACAGCCGCCCGGCGCGCAGAGCCCAACCGGCAGCGCGTCCGCGTCGAAGGCGGCGACGGCGTGCGCCTCGCAGTCCGCCGCGTCGAGGGCGCCGGAGAGGCGCAGCAGCGCGACGCCAGCGGCGCCGGCGGCGATGACCGCGGCGCCCTCGAGCGGCGCGGACTCGTCGACCCACACACTGTGCGCGCCGCCCGCGCAGAGCGTCACCGGCGCGGCGCCCGCGGAGAGGTCCAGCGCAACGAGCGCGTGCGACCCGCGCCGCACGAGCAGCGCGACCGGCAGCGGCCCGCGCGAGCGCAGGCGCGCGGGGTGCACCGCGGCGAGGGCGACGGCGCCCCGCAGCGGCGGCGGCAGCGCGAGTGTGTGCGCAGGCGCCACCGCCACCGCCACGCGGCCCTGCGGCGCAGCGACGGCGCAGCGCCAGACGCGCAGCACGTGCGCGGCGTCCACGGCAAGCAGCAGCGCGTCGCGCCCGTCGCCGTGGCAGCACGCGAGCAGCAGCGGCCGGTGCTCCAGGGGCGCCTGCGCAAGAAGCGCGGAGGCGTCGAGGCGGCGGTGCGCATACACGCGCAGGGCAAAGCCGCGCGAGCCGTCCACGCGCGCGGGGACAACGACGGCCGCGCCGCCGAGCCACAGCGGCTGCGCGACGCACGCGAGCGCCTCCTCCTCGCGCCGGTCGCACAGTGTCCGCCAGCGCCGCGCGCCGCAGTCGAGCAGCGCAAAGCCGCGACGACCCGCAACGGCGACCGCCGCGCCGTCCGCGCTGACCGCGGCGAAGAGAAGCGGGGCGTTCTCCGCGGCGTACCGCGCGCAGAGCGGCACCGCGTCGCGCAGGCACTCCGCCGGCGACGCGCCGGAGACCCGCAGCGCGGCGGCGGAGAACGCCACGACCGGCACAAAGGCGCAGCGCGCGGCGGTCGCCGTCGGGCTCGCGGCGACGCGCTCCAGCGCCACCGCGGCAAAGGCGCGCGCGTCCGCCGCGGCGACGAAGAGGCGGTGCGCGGCGGCGTCCCACGAGAGCGCGGCGCAGGCGGGCGCGGGCAGCGGCGGCGCGAAGAGGCAGACGCCGCTGCAGTGCAGCACGCAGACCCCTGCGCCGCGGAGGCCGACGCAGAGCGCCTCGCCGCACGGGCTCCACTCCAGCGCGCCCACCGGCCCCGCGCGCCCGCGGCCCCGCAGCCCGTGCCAGTGCGCCGCAAGCGACAGGTCCGCCGCGATCCGCTCGCACACAACTTCGCCCGTGTGCGTCGCCGTCGCGAGCAGCGCGTGCCGCGCGTTGATCGACACACGGACGGCCGACGCCGCGGCGCTGCAAAGCCCTGTGAGCGCCGCGCCACCGCCCGCAAAGCCGTTCTCCGCGCCGCTGCGTGCCAGCACGACAGAGCCCGTGGAGAGCAGCAGTGCCGTCAGGCGCAGCGGGGCGGAGTGCCGCGCGTCAATGATTGCCCCGCTGAAGGCATCGCCACCGGCGGCGCACTCGTCCGCTCGCGCGATGACGTGCGGCTCGCGGGCGAGAGACGCGCAGCTCCACGTGCGCAGCAGCTTGCGACAAAGCCAACCAAAAACGCACACGATGCCGCCGTTTGTGCACGCGAAGAAAGCGTCTGGCCCGCCCTCCGCAAGTGCGGTGACAATCCCCGTCTCAATCTGCTCCTCAGCGGCAAAGCGCACGCGCGGGACGGCCGCGGCGATGCGTAGTGCGTGCTCGTAGCGGCTTGGCGCGAGAACGTCCGCGGGGCGCACCGCAATGTCCACTTCGCAGAACACCACGCGGCCCAACAGTGTCACCAAGACAACGCAGTCCCCGCGCGGGTGCCACAGAATGTGTGTCGCAGGGTCTTCCACAACGCTCGCGCACGGAACCGGCACAGAGCACACGTGCGCCAGGTCAGACCCACATGCCCAAAAGTGCACATGGCGCTCTGAGAGCACGGCGAGACAGGTGCCAGTAGGGCTCGCAGCAAGTGCAATAACAGACTCGTCGCCGTCCGGCAGCGATACGTCGTAATGCGCAACCGCGCCACTCGCGAGACGCATTCAAGTAGGAGTCTCACTACAGAGATACATAATTAGAACAAGAATGCAAGTGAGCAGGTGGGCATTTGGGTGAGAGTAAGAATACAGAGGGGAGTTGTGAAAGCGCGAAAAAACAAAAGGAAAAAGGATAATTAACACTATATATATATATATATATATATATATATATATATGTGTGTGTGTGTGTGTCGTGTTGTGTATATGTATTTAAATTCCAAAGCAATACCCAAATCGATATTGCATAGCCGAATTCAGTCAACTGTTGGTGCCGACGGCGTCGCGTCGAGACTGCCGCTGGAATATGCGACAGACGGGCGCAATGAGTCCTGCTCGCGCATCCGTTTGCGCCGAACGGCAATCATTTCATCGATCTTTGGTAGCCCAGTCTTTTTCCGCAGCACCGCAAGCGCCTCGATCATCAGTCCTATGATTCCACTACGGCGCTCAGGAGTGTTACTAGTGAGACGGTCCACGTACGCGTCGAGGTGCCCTGCGCCATCCGCTGCGAGGTAAACAAGCGCGTCTGCGACTTCCTCGTCGTTCGCCTTCGTACAGAGAGGCGTAATGTACGACAAGAGAAAAAGACGATGGGCGCACTCAAGTACACGCGGGTCGCTCTGTGGCACAAGCTTCACAATCCGCCGGATGGGGTGTGTCACTTGGAAGTCGAAGTTCAGTGTATGGCAAAGAAAACATTCAGTCTCGAGCAACATACGGCACCACCCTTCTGCCTCCTCCCCCTTTTCATTAACCTCGAAGACTAATGCAACAACCCGTATAACTGGAACCTTGTAGTGCTCTAACTTGGACGCTAGAAACACACACGTCGCGCTCAGTACAATCTCGTTCACCTTCTTAGGTCCATGATGGCTGACAAAGGTGTGCCAGTATGTCATGGCTGTCGCGACGACATTTTCGTCAAGGCGCAGACACTCTACCACATAACGCGTCATATTGTATGCCTTTGCAGAAACACGGTAATAAGCCTTGCCCACAGAAAACACCGTAGATACCATATTATACAAGCCGCCCGTTACAGTCAGTGGCGAACTGCATGACGGAGACGAGAGTAAAGGCGTACCACCTGGTTCAGCTGGCCTCCCAACACTGTCCATAAAAACAATCGTTTTAAACAAATAACTTAAAGTCCCTAAAACATTGGAAAAACAATAATAATAATAATAATTCACTTATCAAGTAGAGCAAAAACAAAGCACACACACACACACATATTTTCCCTCATCCTCTAACCCAAAACAACAACAAAAACATTTTTTAAAATAATTAAAAAACAAAAACGTAACCAACTAAGGTCCTGAAATGATAGCAAGGAGCTTACTTCGTGTGAACCGCATCCTTCTTATATTTGTGAGCAGCCATGAGAAGCTGGGCACGCTCAGCGCGCTCCTTCTCCTTTTCGAGGGAGCGGGTGGAGAGTGCCACGCGAAGCTTCTTGCCGCGGAATTCCATGCCGTTCTTCTCATTCACCACCTTCTGCGCGGTGGCGGCGGAGTCAAGGTAGACGTACGCGTAGTTATTGCGGTACGTGCGCAGGCGCAGCACCTTTGTGCCCGCGAAGAGGTCCATGATCTGCTGCTTCGTCGTCGACGTGCGGAAGATGGGGGAAACGAACACAACTGAGGAGTCCACGTGCGGGTCCGGCTTGGGGCTTGTCTTTGCGGGGACAACCGTCACCACGCTCCCCAGAATCTCCTTCTCGTTGAAGAGGTCGATCGCCTTCTTGACCGCAGCGGGGGTCTCAAAGAAGACAATAGCGTAGCGGCGGCGGCGGATGTGCACAGCGGTGATGTTTCCGGCGGCGCTGAAGACGGTCTTCGCGTCGCTCACGGAGCCCTGTCCCCAGTTCTTCACGTACACGCCGTTGTGGCTGCCGGCGGCGGCGCGCGGCTTTGTCTCCTTCGGGGATGCCGGCTTCGGCGCAGCCTTTCCGGTGGCCTTTGGCGCCGCTTTTGGCGCAGCCTTCGGCGCGGCCTTTGGGGCGGCCTTTGGGGCAGCTTTGGGCGCAGGGGCCTTCGCAGCGGTCTTGGCGGGCATTTCGGGATTCCCTTGTGTTTTTCTTTTTGTTACTCGAGGTTCGAGGTCGAAGTATTGCTTCTTGCTTTGGTAAAAAGAGTCGCCGTAGACAGTTGAGTAAATGAGAAAAGATAAGAGGATAGGTTGGATTTAATGAACACAAGAAAAAAGCCATAAAGCCATAGCACCAACAACAACAACAAAAAAAAAAAACGGATGCCGTTATGATAAAGAGTACCCGCCGTAACTCCACACACAGGCACTAGAAGTGCTGCTACCCCATGGTTTCTCTCTCGCACGCGGCGATGACGATGGCGTACGGCTTTCGCCCCCTTCCCTCGATGTCGACAGCGAGGGGCCGTGTTGTGACGCGCAGGCAGTGCCGGAGGCCCGCGGCGCGCAGTGCGTCGCGCTCGTCGCCGGTGACCTGTGCGCTGCTCTCCGGCGGCAGCGCGGCCGCTGGGCGCTCGACGCACTGCAGCGCAAAGGCGCGGCCGGCGGCGCCGAGGAGCTTCACGCAGCACTCGCGCAGGCCCCAGTGCTGCGCCAGCACCACAGCCCAGGCGTCCGCGCCGTAGAGGGCCGCGAGGCGCGAGGCGTCCTCCGCCGGCAGCGAGTCGGGCGCGCAGCGGGGGAGCATGCGCGCGGCAAAGTGCGGAAAGCGCTGCGCGAGTCGCGCAACCGCCGCCACGTCGACGACATCAACGCCAACGGCGAACGGCGACTCCGCGCGCCACGCGACCGCCGCGCCCACGCGGTCCTCGTGCGCAAGCGACAGAGCCGCGCCGTGCCGCTGCGCGTCGAGGCGCCCACCGGCGAACGCAACGGGGGACTGCAGCAGCGCCGAGAGCGCAGCGGAGGCCGCGAGGCGCGAAAGAACGAAGGGGGCGCGGTGGCGCTCATGCAAACCCGCAGCGCGGTGCCGCAGCGCCTCCCCGCCACCGTCGCGCGGCAGTGGCGCAGCGGCCACAAAGGCCTCTGCGGCCGGGGCGCCGAAAACGGCACACAGTCGTCGAACGCCCATCGACCCACTCGTTTGTTTGTTTGTTTTTTCCTTTTGATGTGCCCACGACCGCGCCGCGCCGCGCAGTCTCCAGGAGGCACTGTCCACATTCACACAAAACAATAAAAGGAAATAATAAACACAGATTAAAAACAAACAAGAGAGAGGTGAAAAAAAAAGGTAAAATAAAAGTCTACAACTCAAGCAAGTGCATATAAATTGCTAAAAGAACAATCAAACTTGGTTAGAGCAGCGGTGTTTGCTCCACGATGGCCCAAAACCCAATCACATTTACGCTTCGGCAAACGTAGAAACAGAAACAATTTAAAAAACGAAAAACAAAATCACTAAAGCACCATTATAAAAATTACTTCGTGTGAACCGCATCCTTCTTATATTTGTGAGCAGCCATGAGAAGCTGGGCACGCTCAGCGCGCTCCTTCTCCTTTTCGAGGGAGCGGGTGGAGAGTGCCACGCGAAGCTTCTTGCCGCGGAATTCCATGCCGTTCTTCTCATTCACCACCTTCTGCGCGGTGGCGGCGGAGTCAAGGTAGACGTACGCGTAGTTATTGCGGTACGTGCGCAGGCGCAGCACCTTTGTGCCCGCGAAGAGGTCCATGATCTGCTGCTTCGTCGTCGACGTGCGGAAGATGGGGGAAACGAACACAACTGAGGAGTCCACGTGCGGGTCCGGCTTGGGGCTTGTCTTTGCGGGGACAACCGTCACCACGCTCCCCAGAATCTCCTTCTCGTTGAAGAGGTCGATCGCCTTCTTGACCGCAGCGGGGGTCTCAAAGAAGACAATAGCGTAGCGGCGGCGGCGGATGTGCACAGCGGTGATGTTTCCGGCGGCGCTGAAGACGGTCTTCGCGTCGCTCACGGAGCCCTGTCCCCAGTTCTTCACGTACACGCCGTTGTGGCTGCCGGCGGCGGCGCGCGGCTTTGTCTCCTTCGGGGATGCCGGCTTCGGCGCAGCCTTTCCGGTGGCCTTTGGCGCCGCTTTTGGCGCAGCCTTCGGCGCGGCCTTTGGGGCGGCCTTTGGGGCAGCTTTGGGCGCAGGGGCCTTCGCAGCGGTCTTGGCGGGCATTTCGGGATTCCCTTGTGTTTTTCTTTTTGTTACTCGAGGTTCGAGGTCCTTCGGTGCTGCCGAGAAAGCCGCAAGGGGTAGTGAGAAAAAGAGAAAGTAAAAGTAGAAGGAAGGAAGGACGGAATAAAGGACGTTGCGCAACAGAACGCAATCGGGAGTCAAGTACTTATTGCTGCGGAGAGTGTTGAGGGGTCAAAAGTACAATTTAAGGAGGCTAATCACGTATGTAAAACTTGAAAAAAAAAAAACGGGGAGCTTGTGCCAAAAACTTGCAGATAATAAAAAAAAAAAGAAGGTAAAGAAGATGCTTTCACTTACGTGCTCGATCGTAGTTTTTGATAAACCAATCCACAGACCGTTTGATACCCTCTTGCATTGAAGTAAACTTGTAGTTAGGCAAATACCGCCGCAGCTTGCTGTTGTCAGCTGTTTTCTTTAACTGGCCGTCAGCCTTACTAGGGTCAAAAACAACATCACTCTTAAAGTCCATGGCCTCCGCAATCATTCTGGCAACGTCTGCAATAGAAACCTCTTCATCCTCACCAACTGAAAGAATTATAGGTTCCACCTCCTCGTATTCGCGTAGCACCCAAATCATTAGTTCCGCGAGATCTTCACTGTAAATAAACTGCCGAAGTGGTTTGCCCGTACCCATAACTGTCATGGGCCTCCCTTCGCGCTGAGCGAGAAAAAACTTATGAATCAACCCAGGCACAACATGCGAGTTCTCCAGGTTGTAATTGTCAAACGGACCATAAATATTTGTGGGGATGACAGAGATGTAGTTGCAATCATACTCTCTGCAGTACGCACGGTTCAATACCTCCATCATGCGCTTGGCATAGGCGTACGGTTCATTGGAGGAATGCGGGGGGCCGTCGTGCAGCATAGTCTCATTGATCGGGTATGTTGCCTTGTCTGGAAATATACATGTAGAAAGGCAGGAAACAAGTTTCTTCACACCAAAAGCACGGCAGCATTCCTGTACATTATTGTTAATCGAAACATTATCAATCCACATCCTGACTGGATGCTTCATGTTCTCAAATAGCCCACCGACCCTTGCAGCGAGGTGGATTACTTGTGTTGGGCGGTACAGAGCAAATAGGGCCTTTGTCGCCTCCATCGACGTGAGGTCCGCGTCGCTGCTGGAGAGGAATACCCATTCCTCGTCATCGCGCGGGTTACGCTTCACAACGGCCTCTAACGCCTTACCAACGAGGCCGGTTCCTCCTGTGACAAGAATAACTTTTTTTATCATGAAAAATATATGTTCCTTAATATACAGTGGTAATCGATGCCATAACCAAAAAAATATGTTCCGCGTGGAAACAGTAATAATAATAATAATAATAATAATAATAATAATAGTAATAATAAAACCAAACAAAGATGCTTACATAACAAAAAAAAAAAGGTTTGTAAAAAAAAGCATCAGCTAAAGGGCACAAAATAAAAACTGCATTCTTATTTTATAACTCCTTTTTTTTTTTTTCTTATTGACGTTTCACCATCTCAATACCTTCACATAAACTTCTGTACTTACATTCAGTGCTTTGAGCGTGCCTCCCATTGTGCAAACTGTGTCCACGTGTCAACTCGTGACTTTTCTGCGCCGAGCTGTGCGGCGAAGGCGCCAATGGCTCTTTCCATCTTTAGCGCTGTGCGGCTGACAGTGCCGCCGCCCACGGGCTCCAGTAAGCGGCGGATGTTTTCCTGTACCTCATCTATCATCTCGTCGTCGCTGGGAACGGCTGGGAGCCCTGGGCCTCCCGACACTTCCACCGCTGCCTCTCCCTCGTCCTCTTCCTCTTCTTGAGCCGGCATTGCCTCTTGTGCTGCCGCTGCCGCACGCTCTTTCGCTTCCCGCGCGGCGGCCTCTGCGGTTGCGATATCCGCGCGGCTCTCCGCCTCCGCTGCGGCAACGACTGCGCGGCAGCGCGTCTCTTCGTCGCTGGTCGCCTCGCGCGACTCGAGCGCCTGGCGGCGCGTGGCCTCGCGGCTCCGGATCTCCGCGTCGCGCCGCGCCTCCCACTCGCGCGTCAGGCGGTCCCGCACCTCGCGGTTCTCCTCCATGCGGTCCGAGAGCACGCGGACGCAGCCGTCCAGGTGCTCGCGCTTCTCTCTCCGGATCGCCTCGCGCTCGCGCGTCTCCGCCGCCTCGCCGCCGGCGCCCCATGACTCGACAACGCGCCGCTCCTCCGCAAAGACGGGCCGCTCGTCAAGATATGTCAGCTGAGGCAGCCGCAGAATCATCGCGCGTCGATAGCCACGCAAAGACCGGTTTGCAGGGTTGCCGTGGAAGTAAATGACGCTCACTTTGGGGAGCTCTGCAAAGAAATCCTCGGGACCTGAATCACCCTCCCCCACTTCTATTTTATTAAAAGAAACGTCAACACTTGTAAGTGTCTTCTGCAGTTCAAAAAGATCTGAACAGTAATTCAATGAAGGCAAGCAATTGTGGGAAGCCTGCAGTGTTTCTAGTAAAGGGCATGCGGCAGCGAGACCACCAAGTGACGTGAGATAATTGTGCGATACGTTAAGTATGCGCAGATTTCCCAAAGTTGATAGTTGGTGCAGGGATGTAATAATATTGTTTTGCACAAAAAGTGAGACAAGTTGTTGCAATGCGTGAAGGCCAGTGAGTTCCTCGATGGCATTTTGTTCTAGCCATAGAACCTTAAGGTTAATGTAATCTTCAAGGTTTTTAATGGAAATAAACCCTCTGCACTGAAGAAAAATTTGATCGTTAAGTCGCGGCGCGGCGTATCCACCATGAGCTTTGCATGCGGCAACCAGAATATCTTTAGTCATCTCCGTCATTTTTTCCACGTCACTATTACAACTCCCTAAAGTCTTTTATTATTATTATTATTCTTTCCCCCTTCGCTTTGATATATTCTTTTTTTGTTGCTGTTCAGCAAAAAAAAAAAAAAATAGAATAAACCAACGAGGAACTAGAGATATTGCAAAAACAAAAAAAAAAGGATAAAAACGGAGAAGGAGAGTAAAAAATAAAAAATAAAAAATAAAATAAACCCAAGAGAAGCTAGTAACTAATATTATGTGTATATAGACACATATACCTATCTATATATAGTGCAATTATATATTCGAGAGACACACGGAGTGACAACAAAAAAAAAAAAACAGTATGTCAATTTCCTTTTCTTCTACAGCCCCTGCGCAAAAAAAAAAAAAGAATAAATGAGAAAAACGGATGATCACATAAAAAAATGAAGAATACGTCACCACACCTCCTTTTTCTTTTTTCTTTTTTTTGGTTGCGCATCTTCACCATCATCGCTCACATTCCATGCCCTTGGGCTATAATGTGCTCGGCGTGGCACCAACGGTCACGGGAAATTGCTGTATGTCCGTGTCGTTCATCGTCGACAGTTGCAACTGCTTAAAGACGCTCTCAAGCGATGCCCTCAAATCGTGGTAAGAGATGACCAAGATCGTGTTGGTATCGTCATTGCCAATAAGTTGTACCAGTTCCTCCGAGCCGCAATCAAGCTTGTTTAGGGAATGAAAAACATGGCCCCAGTCAAGTCGTGTGCGGTGTTGTTCATCCACTTGGTTAAACACGTACTGACTAAAGAGTCGCAAAGCATACCGACTGTGGGTATCTGTGCTATGATCTGGAAGGTCGTGAAGAGACTCTAAAGCGAAATTCAGCTTAATCATAAGGCGCATGAGGCGCCCATTGTGAGCCTCCTTGCTGCACTGCGAGAACAAAAAGTCGGCATGGCCCTCTTGATGTGCCACTTCCATCGACATGCGCTCTCCCAGTGCATGGCACAGGCTTGCAACGTCGGTCACACCATCCAAGCACGCCTTCACCAAAGTCCAGAAGCTCTCAGAAAAACCAGAAGCTGGCTGATTCGTAAAATCTTCGGGGCGCGCGGCAAGATTGTGTATTGCCAGCTGAAAAAGCATTAAACCCAGTGCCTGAACGTCTTGCTTCATAAGAGCAGCAATACCAATACTATTGGACTTGGAATCCACAAAGTCAACTAGTCCGATGCCGCTGAAGTAAAACCTACCCGTGGCGACAACATACAATATCTTAGTCCAATGTAACCCGCGAAGGGGAGTGGCGGTTTCGTGAAAAGCGCGCAAAAGGCCGACTATCTGACATGCGAATGACCACAGTAGACCCTCCGTCGCTTTGCCTTCCACAATAAAGGCCTCTCTAAGGCCCTTCGCCCCAGGTATGAATTTGTATTCGATGATAACATCCTTGCTCCCCATAACAAACTCATCTGTAGCAAAGACACCCGTTAGTGAGACAAGGTTGGGATGGCGGTAGTGCCGGAATTTCTCATTCACTGCGCTACAATCTTCTGGTGTAGCTGTAGACTTTACAAGGCGACGCAAAGCAATATCCTTCCCAGTATAACGCGCTGTTGTCTGATAAACCTGCATCCACAATTTAGGATTCATTGCGCTTGACTTAGCCTCATTTTCAATATTATATATAGTGGTGTATGGGGCAAACTTCGCGCTTGTAACAGGTGTAATAGCACGCATTGCAGATCGCATTGGAAATGACACATTCGGCCGTGCATTCCGCACCGTACTTGACATAAACAAATGATTTACCTGTGTGTAAGGTGCGGAGGGGAACGCATCCGAAATGGGTTGACAATAAGGATCAACATGCTGTGGTGTGTAAACGGAAGCTGTAGAGGGAACAAAACCAGCCATCACGCTACTCGTGCCACTTACATGACGTCGCACGAATGGGTGTTGTTGATTGCCGGGGGCTGTCGCTGCATTACTTACGATATTACCTCTTCCAACCATACCGCTCTTTGCATTCCGTCCCTTTGAGTCCATAGTTTGATTGAGAGCACCAACTAACCTTAAAGACTCCTAGACATAACACACGTAGCGGAGAGAAAGTGCACGAGGAGGAAATAGAGAGAAAGGGAGAGAAGAACAAAGCAACACAGCAATAATAACAACAAAAGACAGGGGAGCCACAGAGTCAGCGCCCGCGTTGGAAACAACTTACAATGCACAGTTTCATGTACACGATAACACATATACAAGGATTTTATCTAGCTCTCTCGTGGACGCTTTGCAGTGCTGAGTGCAGTGCTTTTCTTCCCAGATGGCTTTTTATTTTCCTTTCGGTGCGGCAACTCCACAATTTTGAGTGACCGCTCGTCCATCCGCACATTCCGTACACTTGCACCGCGAATTAACGTTTCTCTCGACTTCCAAAAGGCATCACCTGTCGCGGCCGTTCGGATACTTTGCTTTACTACCATATTCATGGCCCGGTCAACGCGCACCACTGTGCCATTGATTGTCTCTCCGTTTGCGAGCTCGACGGACACCGCTTTGCCCCGACAGTTGCGAAGCACGTCAAGAGGCGCAAAGGACTTGCCCCCGTTCATGTAACTATGCCTTGCTCAGATATTCACGACCATTATTTGAATGGCATAAAAATATGGCAATAAAGAGTGTGAAATTTAAGTAAAGACGCACACGCATATATACAAAACAAAAAAAAAAAAAAAAGAATTATTCGACAATGGAAACAACAAAATCAAAGAAATAATAACAATAATAATAACTCGTTAACAACTCACGCATTTGGGGCCTATAGCCTCAGAAATTCCCACTCAGACACCTTTCACTATCAATTGTCTTTAGTTTTTTTCAACTTTCCAGTTTTGTGCTTTGGCAAATTTTTCATGGATGGAAACACAGATTCAAGTACTTTCAGCTCCGCTTCTTGGAGGAATGAAAACACCAGAGCACGAATTGTCATGGGAAACGACTGGAATGAGGAGAGAGAAAAAATGCTCGGCGACAGAGTCTCTGACGCATGCGCTTCACGACAAAGACGCTGAAGAAGTTCAATAGTCCGAAAAGAGGTATAGTTATATACATTAGAACCGTCCACTCCCCAAAAAACTTTTCGGCACTTTGGACATCGTGTAAAAAAATCATAAGTTTCGTAGACTGCCTCAGGTACGTCATTTTGTACACTTTCTTTAGAAACTTGCGCTAGTTTGTCGTTACATGAAACACATCTTGAGAAAGCACGACCAGCATCGTAGGAGAGACCAAAGCGTCTAATGATGTCTACCATAGTCATAAAAAAATTTTTTTGTATTTTTTCTGGAATTCGATAAAACACAACTTCTCTTTCCTCACACTCATCATCTGAGTAAATGGATTCTCCATCAGAATCATACGCCGCTACAACACGTTTCGGAGACAAACCCGACTCCCTCATTACTCTCACTGCCTTATTGTGTGCAGTTACCTGAGCAGTCAGTGTTGGGCTCGATGAAACGAGCGCGAGATTCTCACTCTCCGCCAGTCGCATTAGCTGACCGTGCCGTATCCGCGCATCGCACACCGCGTTGTACCCTAACAGCCGCAAGTACCTCGCCACTCGGTGTAAACTGTAGTCCATCAAAAATCCATCCGGGGCGTCTCTCGTGCCCATACCCGCTGCTGGTCAGGGGGCGAACTGAAATGGACAAACAAAGTCGATAAAGAAGAAAAAGTGTAATAACGGGTGTACTTAAAGCCACAGTACCGCAGCCAAAGACATACATTTTTAAACAACAGTGAGAAGAGGGCAAAAGAAAAAAAAATTAGGTATACATATATATATATATATATATATATTTTTTTTTTTCTTTCATTTTTTTTTTCTTATCCGTGTTTGTTAACCACAGCGAAGTCAAAGACACCATGAGGAATACACAAAGTAAAAAAACTAAAAAACTGATAAGTAAGAAAAATGTGATAACTCTAGCGATTTATGTAAGGAGACAACGCCGTTCAATTGACTTCCATTAATTCACCGTATTTGTCCAGTGAATCTGTGATATGTGAGGCCACCCTGTTGCGTGGTCATAGCAGCATATGTCCACGATACGCACATTCATTGCATCAAAAAAAAAAAAGGCTTGACAAGGGCAAGTCACACACAGTGGTTTATTTAAGGAATGCCACAAAGTAATTCCAGAAATTTCAAAAAGTTCTTGTACTTTTTGAAAGCTTTACTGCAAATTGATACGCACCGCGCCCTACCTACTCCCAGCGCAAGTAAACAAGAAAAGTTAAAGGTGCAGTCAAGTTTCTCTTACTCGAATCAAAAGATATAATTCGGGTTAAAAGAAATACTCCGAAGAGTGTGGGAGCGAAACATCGCAAGTGTAGGAAGCTTCATGACCCGAGCGACTCACTGAAAAGCACTCTGGTGGAAAAAAAAAAAAAAAAACTCACATCAAAAGCAACACAAGAGAACAAGTACTCATTCTCAGAAAAATAATGTTGCAAAAATATCATAGGAAAGCAGGCCAATGAACAGCATTGGAGCTCCTGTTGCGAAAACGGCACTGCGTGCAGCATCCATCACAATCAAGCAATTTTCGTTTCTCGATATTCGACACCATTTTTTAGCCACGCTCGCGAACCCCAAGCTTTACCTTTTACTGCGTTGTATACAACAAAAAGGAGAGTAGGTGCTCACCGCAACCGGAGAGCTCTCTGTCTCAATTACCATATAGTGCAACTGGATTGTCCTGGATCTCCCCAAGTTTTCGGGGTACAATGCATGCAAATCTCAATTTATCTGTAAGATAGAAAAAGAGCACACAGATGTCGATTTCGTAAAGGAAGAAATTGCGACATTCAAATAGGCGATGAAGCGCGTGACACCGATGAGTGCCCTTTTACCCGGTCTCCTTGCGTTGTGTAAGCAGCAGAGAAAACTAAGGTGTCATGATGGCGAATCGGTGTCTGTCCGATACCCCTCCGTTGCAATGAAGAATGCTAAAGAGATACACAAATGGCGCGAGCTTCAGCGTGTACTAAGTGTTTTGCCGTAAGGCGTTCCAGTATTACACAGATTTCGGATCTGCCTCTCAGGTTCAAATATTGAGTCCATCGCTGAGCATGTGTGGAAGCCCAGTTGTCTATAAAGCATTACAGTTTAACCCTATTCTTCAACCCACCAGAAAAAGTGCCCTCACAACACAAAATATTGTAGATCCTAGTCACCGTGTGCTGCTGCAAAAGTCCTTCTGCATTGGCCGCCATGGGCTTCCGCCACGTGTGCCCCGAAATGTGCTCAGAGTTCAGTGGATGGTCGGCCCCACATCCGCGCGGTCGCTATCCCAACAATAAACTTGATCCGGCACAGAACATTCCAAAATTCAAAGACAATGTCGCAGGTTTTAATTGTGTTTCCGGCAGCTCCCTATTTTATCGAGGATGATCCAGGCTCCTTGAGCAGAGGTTATTTGCGACTCATGTGTCGTCAGTTGTTGATATGTCGCGCGATATAAAAGCACATGCAGCCTTGCAGGAAAGAAAAAATGAACAACTCGTCTCGACATTATTATAATCCGAGAAAAATTGAGAGAAATTGAAATAAAATGCTATTCACCGCCACATTGCTGGCATGAGCATTTCCCCACCACTCCGCCAGGATCCGGGTATACCAGCTAACACCATTGCTCCACGCCACGGTAGACGATGTGGAAAGGGGGGCGAAAGGTGCAATGGGAAGATTATTATTCCCTCTTCTTCCAAAGAAGATATACCGTCAGTCTAGTGATGCCAGGAAAAGTGAAAGAAATAACGAGTCTTCCCTCTAAGAGCCTGTGCGAGGACACATGGTACGCTTTCTTGCTTCTGATACTAGGCACTGCAGCGCCGTACAGAACATGACGTGCAAGAACTCCAAGTTGATCCCCGCCGGCAACTTCTTGGAGTGTATCCTCCTCGCCTACAGAACCAACTCGCACTCTCATTAGACACGTCATGTTTTGTTTTTTTTGTTTTTTTTGGTAAGACTGGATCCTTTGGCATCTCCTGTGCCTCATCCTCAGAAGCTGAATTCAGCCATGGCCCGCGTACCCCCACCCAGCGCGGTCTCTCCCATTGGGCCTGTGCCTGCTGGACGGCGAAAGTCAAGGCTGGCAGTGCTCCCACGCAAACGAATTCGCTGAACTTTTCCATCAGCGCAGTCACTAATGTATTCGCACGGGCAAAGCGCGCTTTCCACAAAGGGCATATCCGCAGGTGCGAGTTAAAAAAAAAAAATACTCTGTATCGTATGCGGAGACAGCCGAGCCGCAAATTAAGGTTTTGCCTTTCAAAGCAAACAGTTTAAAAAAGCGTTGACACATCCGTGCTTGAGCCCTCTGTCGAAAGTGCATGCGACAGCTCCTATCGATTAGTTTGCGGAAATGCACACAGTATTGTTGGTCACATTGAGCAGTGCCTCCCGAGTGTGCGGGCTGCGGTGGCTCGACACGGAATGTCCACTTTCAACAGTTGCGCTCCAAAACCAGAAAGAACAGGCGCACTATGGAGTAGTCGTATCGTACATCGGCAAAACCCAAGTCAATGTAAATGTTAAAATAAGTTCCGCCAGTGCAAGGACAGTCATTTGTAAAGGCTTCACAACAACAACAAAAAAAAAAAAATTCAAAAACCCACAAAGATCACCGTTTATTGTCATTCGCCTACTTTTGCATCTTCAATGAAGAGTTCATGACACTATTTAAAAAGATTTTCTGGTACCCGTTAATTTGTTGTGTAAACTGTCTTTCGTGGCGCTGTGGCGACAATAATTCACGTCATCCAAAATGGATAGCACAGTTATCTTTGGCTAGAGCACAAACTGATAGTCGATGGTTCGTGGGAACGCCTTTCCAGTACACGCCAATGGCTTCACGGAATTATTCCTCGATAATCGCCTCTACACCGTACAGGTTAAACATTTCGTCAAGGAAAAATTCATTTGTGTTTCCTGCTCCTTCCACGTGTGATAAGTCTTTCGCTAATTCATCCTTTCATCATTGCCAATTTCTATTTCACCCCCTCCCCCCCTTTTTTTACAGAGGCGCCTCAGAAGTCTATTACACTAAAAAATAAAAAATTAAGGGATAGAAGGCGAGTAAGTAGTTTCATTTTGACAATATTACACACATTGAATGAATAAATCACACGTTCTGATGTATCCGTAAAGCTAACGGAAACCACAGTGCAAACTTATGCACTTGAAAAAAGAAAAAAATACATCGAAATAAAATAGCATTCGATGAAAACTGCAAAAAAAACTTTATAAAACTGATTAAGCCAAATCCCCTTTCATTTTTTTTTCTTTTTACACTCCACTGCGTCCTTAATAACCATTTACCCACAAACATTTCGGTATAAACGCGCACAGAAGGTCAAACTTAAAAAGACGTGCTAAAAAAAAAAAAACATATATATATATATATATATATATAAGACCTACAAAAGCGTTGGCCACGCACACGCGTACATAATCACACGGATGCCTAGAAAGAACCACAAGGAAGCAACAACAACACTAACCTACTAAAGACACAAAACACAAGCATTAAAACAACCAATTCTCTGCAATGAGATATACACTGACTGTAAAGCGTTTATATACTGCATCTTGTACCATGTAACTGTATAAAACCGAATGGGGTACATATAAAAAAGCAAGCGCCCCCAAAGTAGAATATATAACGGGTGCGTCACGTGGGTATAACCAACGTCTCCTTATAATATTATATATATATATATATATAACTCTCTGTTCAGTGACGTTAAGAGTGATTTCTAGCATATCCCCTTAAATACTCATTCATTTTTTTTTTTATATAAATACCTGCATTAACGTTTTCTTAGCTTCACATCTTTTTTTTTTTTTAACTTACAGCACTCATGTCTGTCCACCTCAAATTTCAATTTCTTCGGGTTTATATTCTTCCTCGCTTTCAAACAGGGAGCGTGAGGCGTCAGTCGAACTTTTTGAAATTGCAGTCAACTCTTCTTCAGAGGAAGGCTGAATTTTGCCATTTTTCGGAATGGCCTCCGCATTCGGTTGAAATTGCAAAGGAATGCTTCCCACGGCAGCTTCACGTGTAGCGTGTTTAGAAACGTGTTCCCGGACAATAGATACATAACTGATCGCATCGCGAAGTAAGTTGGACGCTGCATCCGCGTTTAGTGGGTCCGAAGGGTTTGGGTATCTTAACAACTGAGGAAGGAACACTTCAAATATGTTCATTAACTCATACATCGGTGTCCATGTCTGATTAATGACATTCAGACAAATCGAGCCGCTTGCCTCTTCTACATTCGGATGGTAAATGGGATTGCCAAAGCCAATGGATGGTGATTTAAAAGGGTACTCGGAGGGCAAATGTACATGAATAACCCAAACACCATCTTCGTACGGTGTCCCCTCCGGTCCTCGAAACTCAACCCAAAACTCAGAAACATTGTCAGAAGGATATACTTTTTGTGGTCCATTCATTAACTTCATGAAATCCATCTCGCGGCGACGAGACAAACGCTCCATTTTCTTTTCTTGTTGTTGTTGTTGTTTTTGTTTTTGTTTTTGTGTGTGTAATTGCAAAGAACTCAGCCTTTGTAATGCAATCGTTTTTTGTTTTTTTTTTGTTTTTTTGTTTTTTGTGCGTTCTAATGTTTCTTCGTGATGATTGTGTGCCTTAATACCTTCTAAACAACAGAAAAAAAGATGAGAGACAATATATATATATATATATATATATATATATATATATGATTATTGTGTCATATACATTAAAAGGAAAAGATGCATGCGTCTGTGCGTGATTTGCAGGGTTTTTTTTTTTTGCTTTTTTTTAGAAATAAAAAGAACAAAAGAGAAAATAAATAAAATCCCCAACGTATTTCCAAGAGATTCACTGTTCTCATTTACGTTAGGGGTCCACATTTCATTCGTTACAAAAATGTCATTTTAATTCATGTATATATATATATATTTTTTTTTTTATTTCGTTCGAATTCCCAATATGCCTCTCAGGCGTGCATCGGTGCGGACAGAGGGCATTAAACCCCAATGGAGTCATCATTTATTATAACGCCACAATCAATGTACGTAAGGATCAACTTTGTGTCGCTCGGGTGAAATAATAACAGAGACAACATTGCCTTCTGTAAATACTTTGCGAGCATATGCGCCCTGTTTCGCTTCAAATTCTTCACTTTTTCCCTTTTCCCTTTTGCAGTTTGCACCGAAAGCCGACTTGCATTTCTCTGAACACAAAAGTTAATAAGGATTGTCTTTAGTCGACCGCACTACAGACATCAGTGTGTGTGTGTGTGTGTGATTACTCTTTATGTCGTTTGTCTGAACTAGAGCGCACTCCACATAGAATTCCTCACCCAAACCGGAGACCCCTCACTTCCAATAGTAAAGAAATACCTTTTCAGATGCAATAAAAAAGAAACATAAAAAAAAAAAAGAAAACATAACTGACAGATTGCAAATCATTCAAAAAAAAATAGATAAATGAACATCCTTTACACCATGGATAAAAATAACTGCTCACTATCTCTCCTCCATTTTTTTTTTTTGTATTTCGCCTTTCATTATTTAGTTTTTCTTCTTTTTTTTTTCCTTTTTTACACGAACAAAAGGATCATCCCCACTCCATTAAGACTCGTAGTCATCACGTTGCATATTAAAGGAATCGACGTGTTTCTTGACCTTCGACCCCGGCATCCAGGTGATGAGATCGTCCAGGCCGCGTGGAACGAGAAAGGCGGGGTCGCGGATCTGCGTCGTGCCGACGCGCACGTGCCCGTGGTGAACCAACTCCGCCGCCAGTTTGCAGTTCGGCGCCATTGCGAGATCGCGCAGGACAGTGGGCAGACGTCGCTTGCAGAAAACCTCAACTCCGACTTTGTCAACCTCCGCGAGACCGAGTTTTTCATTGATGAGGCCCATCGAAAAAAGTTTTTCTAAAAGCTGCTGTGTGATTTGCACCCGTATCTTGCTGTCCGACGGAAGATAGCGAAGGTGCGACATCAGTTGGCGAATCAAACCTACAAGGCGCAGATATCTCCGGTAGTCCTCTCGGTCTTCTAAGTGATACTTTGTAATGCAGAAGGGCTCGTGCCAGTTGTCCTGTGGGTACTGCATAAAGTCATGCTTGCGGAGAAGCTTTTTCTCGTGGTATTTTAAAGGTCTGTGAATAGGATTGCCTTTACTGTGCGCAGATTCCGGGGTAAACTTGCTACGTTTGCTACGCTTCACAGAGAGGTCCCGCTCCTTTACGGCATCCTTTGACAGTCGTTCCTTCACTACTGGCGCATGTCGCGATGTGTCCCGTGTCATCACTTTGCTTGTCGCATAAGGAAAACAAAAAAAAGAAAAAAAAATGTATTGAAATACTAGCATGGTTAAGAACAATTAATAAGCCATAAAGAGAATATTCATTTTTTTTTTATTTTTTCTAAAGCTCAGCAAAACAATCCAAATAAAGGGTGTATAGTTATTTAAAAAGCAAAAAAAAAAAGCAGGTGAACTATTGCATCACATCTCAATTATGGTCACTTTCGACCACTGAGAATAAAGACAAGCAGCTTTTACATATAGCGCAAGATATTCCACTTAAGGGAAACCGCACATACTTCCATTAAAGGTACTCGTACACAAAACACACACAAACGCACAAATTTCTTAATTAAGCATCGAGATCACAGTCGTCGGGCACTAACATAATTAGTGGGTCGAATAGACTCCAGCTCACGTTGTGCTTCTTGCTTCTCTAAGAAAAGCCGCATGGAAGTTACTTTGAGCTCCTCTAACTTCGACAAAAGCGATTCATTC
Source organism: Trypanosoma boissoni (assembly GCA_030849725.1). Classification (NCBI taxonomy): domain Eukaryota; phylum Euglenozoa; class Kinetoplastea; order Trypanosomatida; family Trypanosomatidae; genus Trypanosoma; species Trypanosoma boissoni. The sequence goes on from JASANW010001347.1 coordinate 47,247, forward strand.
TCCAATATCATTTCATCATAGCGTTGGGCAGCTTTCTGAGTCTCTTTCCGCGCGCTCTTAACCTTCTTTGTAATGGTCTTTTGTTTATCTTGCTCGTGAGAAATAAGTTCATGATATTGTACCGCCTGCTCCTGGAGTCTTCGGTTATTAGCAGCAACTTGTCGGTTAATATCGTCCACTAACTCTGCGCGCAGTTCTTCCTCATGGCGGCGCATTTCCAAGGCCTGTTGTTTAAACGCAAGCTCCATCTCCTCGTTCTTCTGCTTCTCTGCGGTGAGGTGCGAATTGGACAATTTAAGCATCTGCCTACTGTTTTCTAAATTGTCTATCTTTTCCTTCAGCGATGCATCCGTGCGCTGCAACTGCTGTTGCAACCGCTCGTAGCTACTTTGCAGCTCTGCGTGTCCCTCAATTTTTGTGCGTGTGTCCTCCAGGCGAGCAGCGAGCTCCTCCGCCTCCGCACGACAACGCTCGATTTCGGCAGTCTTGGCACGCTCCATGGAGTCCATCTCCTCCCTGAGCGTAGAAACCTGCCCGCCGAGTTTCTCAACTTCAACGGAGAGACGTTGATTGAAACTCTGCAAGCCGCGACCTTCTTCCACAAGCTCGACACGCTCCTCCGCGTACTGTTTGCGCTCCTCCTCAAGCGTAGTCTCGAGCTCCCTGATGCGCGACTCGCACTTGTTGAGTTTTCTAACAATCTTGTCGCAAGTCTGGTCCTTCTCCCGTGTCACTCGCTCAATTTCGTCGTCCTTTCGCTGCAGCAGCTCCTTAATCTTCTGTGCGGTCGCCTCGTCGGTGAGGGCGCCACCACGTCCCTTGTCGCCCTGCGCGGCGGACTGCGTGTTCGCAGTGACAGAACCCGTCTTGAGGAGTTCATACTTTCGCACCATGTCGTCCAACCGAGACTGGTGCTGGTGGCGCAGTTCCGCAAGGCGCTGCTTTACGCGAAGCTGCTGCTGCAGCTGCGCGCTGAGGTCCCCGTCAAGCGGCTCTTCGTCGGCTGCTGCAAGAATAAATGCCTCAGAAACTGTCGCGGCGCTGCTGGTGCCAGTGTCGCCTTCAATATCTTTCCCATCGGTAATGCACAGCCCAAAGCGGCGCAGCGAAACGTTTGTCTCACGAATGCGGGACTCGAGGGCACGTCGCGCAGTTCGCTCCTCTTCGAGTTGTCGCTGAATATTTGCGCTTCCGTCTCCGCCAGGGGCACTCGGGGCGCCGGCAGCGTAGGCGCCGACAAGTGCGTTGGCGCCGCTATCCTCAAGCATGCGCTTCAGCCGCTCCACATCGCGATCCCGCTCTGTCACAAGCACCGCGGTGCGCTCCAGCTGCTCGGCAAGCGCGCGGTACTCATCTTTAGCTTTTGCGAGCTTTGCTTTTATGCGTTCCTGGTCCTTCTCAATTTTTTCGCGCAATTTCGTATTTTCATCACACTTTGCACTGAGTTCGACGCGGAGCTGCGACAGTGCCTCGTTGTCCGCTGCACGCCGGGCAGAGTCCTCCTGTCGCTGCCTCACCAACTCGTCACGAGCGTGAAAAGCTTCTTCAATCTGCCGCTGCATCTGCGCGTGGAGATCGTTTACGGCTTTTTGTGTGTATTTCTCCAAATCCTCACGAGTATATGTTGACTCGCGCCACGCCTCATACATGGTGGCAAAACCACTCAAATAGAATCCGATCTCCTTCACGTCCCATCCGTCGTCCGTTGTATTGTATGACCCGTCCTGGGGCATCCGCGCACGAATTTCACGCAAGTGCTCCTCCATATAAATACGCTTAATAAAGTTTATGGCAAGTGAACGCAATTCCTGCATGTGAGATGTTTCACTTTGAAGATTCCACTCAACCAGAGCACGTCCCTCCGCCTCCTTGGTTAAATCCTTTTGACGCTCCATAATTACTCCATTTGCTTGCTCCACCTGGGCCTGCAACTCGCGGCACTGTTCCTCAAGCTCAATATTGTTCTTTTCCCCGCTATTACGAAGGTCTGAATTTTCAATCTCCAACTCCTCAATGCGCTGCTTCAGTTGATCCTCCCTGTTAAGGTCTACATCGCCTAGACGACTTTTAAGCTCCTCAATCTGATCCAGGAGGTCCTGAATACGGGCATCCTTCGGGTCCATATTTTTGATCGGTTTATTCTCAATCTGTTTTGCCCTCATAGCAAATCTTAAAGTAGAGATAGTCTCCGATAAATTATTTTCCGATGGTCCAACATTGGCGAACATGACAGTTTTTGCACTTCCACCCAAAGAGTCTTTGAGGAGCATTGTCAAAGGTGAACCTCGGTAGGGAATGTGTTTTCCACCTTTAACAATCGTGTCAATTACAGTCGCTAATGCAGAAAGAGACAAATTGATATTACATCCTTCTTTGGCTGTCTCCCCGGTGGCATTTGTTTTGCCTAACTTTTCTGAACCAGCAAGATCAACAAGATTAATCTTGCTTGAGAAAACAATTGGAGAGCCAGGATCTTGCTCAAAGTCAAACTGCTCTACTTGCACAGTAAAAAGAGCATGTGAACGACTACTGGTATCATTTAGATCCGTAGAAGCGGTTTGTCGTCGACCGGTACCTGAGTTAAACCAACGAATGGCTTCTTCAAAAGATGTGACCTCGGGCATTTCCGCTCCCTTCACATAAAAGTTCTTTGACATATTTTGTTTTATTTCGAGTTGGCTTTGTTTTGAGCTCAACAGATCACGTGCTTTACCGTTATATAATTCAACATATGAAACTTTCACCTTGAAAGTTTTTGTGGGTGAAGCTAAGTTTCTGGTCTCATTGAAAATAAAAGTAAGCACTTGAGGCATCATGCCCCACATTTGGGAAACACTGAGGTTACCAGTCATTGTATGCGTCTTTCCGGATCCAGACTGCCCGTACGCAAAAACCGTAGCATTGTATCCTTGCAATACAGCTTCAACAAGAGGCTGCACCTCCTGCAGAAAAATGTCACGCTGTGTGTATGTGTTGTTATACACTGCATTAAAGGCAAAGGTGTCCGGGTCTCCTATGAGATGCTGCACAACAACTTGATTTGTGGCGAGGTCCAGCCGCACAAGAGCTTTGTCGCCACGCTCCGCTTCGTATGGGAGCAGGCTGCGACAGCGTACAACCACGCGGATATTCTCTGACCCGGGTTGTTTTTTAACCATTGCTATACTTTTTTTTTTTTTTTTTACTCACAAAATTCTTCAGATATACAATTTTGGGGTAAGGTAAAAATAAGGTCTTGGAAGAAAGAAAAATAAAGCACTAACACAGAAAAAGCAAATACAAAAAAAAAAAAAAAAACACCCACAGCGCTAAGCTGTCGGTTGAGTACTGCGCCCCGTACTGAATAGCAACAGTGATAACAACAATAACAAAGGTACATGTGAAAAAAAAAAAGCAAAACTTATCTCTCAGCGCGCCGAAGAGGGTCAATAAACTCGCGTACGGGTACGAACGCCACATCCACACCTCCATTTTTGTGTAGAGACTCATTCTGAGATATATCCAGCCACGGGCTCTGGAAAAGAATGCCCACCTCTGGATCACGAGGTGGGGCGTTCCTCAGTGCCCTCGCCACAATAACACCCACGCACTTTCCGTTGTCTCTGCGCAGTACAGGTCCGCCGCACATGCTAAGCAGAAGCGGTGACGAGAGTGACGCAAGGACAACTGTTCCGTAGTCAATGGAAACCAATGCTGCCTTGCATTTACCCTCAATGCATACCTCTTTAAGAGATAAGCCATCATCGTTGGGATTCCCTCTCTCCTCCACAGCCTCTACCCCGCAGAAATTAAGTTCTGTTCCATCCTCTAGTGGAGTGAAATCCAAATCGAACGGTTGCAACTGTCCCTTCTCCACGTGGCTTTCATTTCGGCACCGGAGAGAAGCAACGTCCACGTTCGGTAAAAACGTCTGTGAAAATTCCATCTCTAGTGACATCTCAATAGCGCCACTACTGTTGGGCCTCAATAGTCTGTTGCTAATATGGCGTTCGCCTATTGCCTGCAGACCAACCGTGTTCCCGTAGATATGCCGGTACCGCACAGGGCACGTAACATGCGCTGCAGAAATAATGTGATATTTATGAAAACAGTTTATACGCTGGAATGGTACAAGAAAACCGCTTCCTCGAACCAATGGTAAAACAGTTTTACCTTTCTGTGTCCACAGAAAATACGAAGAGACACCTATAACCGACATGAGGCGTAGAACTGCTCTCTAAAAACTAAAACTAAGCAAAAACATTTAAAAGAAATAAGATAAACAAGAATGTGTATTTCACATGTAAGTGCAAGTACACCGGCTTGATTATCCTTGCCTATATATTTCATCTTTCCCTCTTTCTGTGTGAGAGCATGAGTAATGACCACATCGCAAAAGATAAGATTTTTACAGAAAAAAAAAAATGATATACCCCTTATCCCCTCCACCTTCTCTCTCAATTGGGGGGATAAAAAGTCTATCCATGATTCATATGTTGGTATTAGTATACATGAGCACGATTCATGAGTTTTAAAAACTCCTCTTCCGTCACCATCAAAGAGTCCTTAAGTTCAGTGTCACCATTTCCATGGACTACAGATGGGTGAGCAAAAAGAACCATTTCTGCTAGTTCGTCATCGGTGAGATCCAAATCCAGTGAATCCGCTATCGGGCGAAGATCATCCACCGATATGTATCCTTTGTCTGCTACATCTATCAACTTAAATGCGCGAATGGCTTCTGATCTATTTTCGCGTTGCATCATCTTCAAAATGAGAACACTGTAAAAATCATTAAAGTCCACCGCACCTGAGATAGAGCCACCCTCTTGCTTTAGCAGTTGACCCAGTTCCTCTTTGCTCACATCATATCCAAGAGCGCAAAGCGCAACTTTTACATCAAGTGCCTTGATCCGCCCGGTTCCATCCGCGTCAAAAAGATCAAAGGCTTCACGAAGCTGCTTTTTGTGTTTCTCTGAAACAACAATGGTAAGCGGTGTTTTTTGTTCCACTTTTTCGCCCTTAGCGCCTTTTGTCCCACTCTTCATCATACTCATGATAAAAACACTAGGTAACAAGAAGAATAAGCTTGTGAAAGAAAAACAAAAAAAGGAAATGTTTGCCTTTGGGGATGAAGGGTGATCTCTCTAAAACACATCCCAAAATCCCAGATGGTGTTAAAAAAGCATATATATATATATATATGAAAAAAAACTGGTAATCTCATGTATCGCAAGAATCCCTTCAACTTTATTTAAAATCCGTACTCAAACTTATTTTGTGGTCACGGCAACCCATCTAGTTCCACCGAGCTTATTGTGCGATAATATCCATCCGCACTGGTGCCACGCATGGTACAAATATCAATTCTAGAAAAAGTAACTTCACCAAAGTCGTTGTGCTGAAATTCTGCCCAAAGTGATGCTGGAATTCTGTCACCAAAATTCTCGCGCTGATTTGATCTAATTTTTGCCACTGTAATATGAGGAACATAAGAATCGTGTGGATTACCTTTCACATCTACACCTAAATGAATGCCAATATTCTTCCTAATTCGAGAAACTGCGGAGTCAAGAACATGAAAGTCCGCTTCTGGAATGGTACGAACAAAAAGTACTCGACCATGGTTGAAGGTTCCCAAACCCCTAAAACGAAGACGAAGCGGTTGAATACCTGACATCGCCTCCACAATGCTCTCCTGAATAGAAGATACTACACTCTCTTGGTTTTCAGGTGGAATAGTCATGACCCCGATTGTGACGTGCAGCCGCGCTAGTGGAACGAGAAGAGGAAAATAATTTTGATGAGAAAACATAATTTGATTATGTATGTCTTCTACCCGTGCAAGAAGACCATTCCTAGGAGGTAAACGTAGCGAAAGAAAGTGTGTTGGACGCTCCGCAGCACTCCACTTGGGTACGGCGGTCTGCCTAGTCTCTCCCGTAACAAAACTTGTCCGAAGCTCTCGACGATAGCGTGACTGCACATCAGCCTGCCCAGCCCCAACGTCGGGGGCAATTCGGCGGTCGACAATCCGGTGATTAATAGGGAAATACAAACCCCTTTCGCCTTTCTGTAACACAGAATAGGTACGCCTAATCATACTTCTTAAATAATAATAAAAAAGCAAACATAAACATAAAAGTAAAAAAAGATACAAAAAAAAAAACAAGAAAGAGAAATGAAAGGCGGACTTCACAACAAAAAAAAAAATGTACACAGATACAAGAAAAAAAAAAAAAAAATGGGGTGGTCACTGAGTCATTTTTCAAAGAGAACATATACTGAGTGAGAAAGCTCACTTGAGAAGTTATGAGCACTTATACAACTAAACTACTTTAAATATATGACAAAGAAGCTTTTTAAACACAAAAAGAGTTACAACATGTACTATCCTTCACTTTTTTTCCCCTGCGTCTTCAGCATCCTCTGCCACAAGGTCAGCCGGGCGAAACGTAAGAGCTCGGTGCTCCAAGTCATGGTGAAAGGTATCCTCAAGTACAATGGAAGAAGCCAAAGCAATCTTTCGAACCGTTCGATGCTCCCTACCGACAGCCTTTACATTAAAATACATATCTTGCACTGAATCACTCCATTCAATAAAGAAATCATAAATCAGCTCCCGTTCCATAGGGCTATGTCTCAACTTCACTGGATTGTGCGCATGAGAAAAAGAGTCTACCAAACATTTAAATGCGTGTGACTTAGTAGATTTTTCCGCGTTAAGAGAAATAACATATAACGTTGATACAACCATTCCCAATGTATGGCGTACAGATTTATTCATAATACGAGCTATTGCGCTAGGGAGAGGTTCTCTTCCGTTTGGTGTTTTGCGTTTGAATTCAACTATAGAATCACATACCTCAACAGATAACACCGGAAGCAACATGGAGCGAAACCAGTCACAAACTAAAAAACTTATAATGTGAACTTCTGTTATGGCATTCACATTGAATCGACGTCTGTTGATGGAAAGCCTACAGGCACTTAACGTGGCTTCGTCCGGAGAAGCACCAGACCCAAATGAGAGCAAAGCCGACTCGATATCCGCAACTCTTACTGTTAAATTAAGTAACCGGCAAAGAAGAAGATGAATTGGCTTTGGTACATATCTATAATAATCAGCCTGTTCACCATGCAAGACAAGTCTTTGACGCTGCAAAAAAAGCTCAATATCAATAATTGGATCCGAGATTTCGACACGAAAAACTTGTGTTAGTCGCCACAAGTGTCGTTCAAAATCATGTATAAACCGTGCTTGTCTTGATGTTTGAATCGCACCTTGCCTCGATTGCCGAACCATTTGGATAGCCTCTGCACTAGGCATATGCCAACTGTAGACAAGATAGCAAGCAATCATTAAACCAGTTCGCCCCAAACCTGCATGACAATGAACAAGAACTTTTCCAGATTTTTTAACATGCGAATCCATTACTTGCACACTCCTTAAAACTATATCCTGCTCCGGGGCCGTCATATCTGGCCACGGAAACTCGTAGTAGTTGATATTATGTCGCATGAGATCATATTCGCCGTTGTAGCTGTACCCAGTATCTGCATAAATACCATCAGGTCCACAGTTCGCGTGTTCACCTTTTTCCTGAAGGTTAAAGACACCCGTAATTTGCTTCGTTTTAAATTGATTAATAAGAAGGTACCTCGAAAAAAGAGAAGTTGATGGCCGTTGACTAGCAACAACATCCGCTCCGACCCAACTTGAAATGAGTCCCTCAAATGCTGTTTCTGCTCGTCCTTCCTTCAAAGCTTCCCAACTCTCATGTTTGCACTTCGCACCGCCACAAAAATAGCAGTGCAGCCCTTGCCTAAATCTATCAAGAAAGCCGTCTACTCTGGATTCATCGACTTTCTTGAACTTAAGCTTTATTGATTTTTCAGGAAGGGTTAGTCTTGTCGCATTGCTTGCGGGCCGATCAACTGAATAACTGTTCGCCCCTCCTTCCGCATTTTTCAACATTGCCTCAATAACCCCTCCCCACCCACCCACCCCCACACACACTCTGAAAAAAGAATATCAGGAATGGCCAAGCCTAAATAAACTAAAAAATGAATAAAGAAAAAAAAAGCACAAATTTACGAGAAATACTTCATGCGAATAAATTGTTTCAGACAGTAGTGGTGAAAAAAAAAATTTCTATGCTAAAAGGTGAAACTAAGAGGCGTCAAAGAAAAAAAAAAGGATGTCGAGGCAAAACCTCTTTTTCCGCCCTTACACGACTACTATATGACATAACGGAGACACACACAAATAAACAAACCACGCAGAACTTTCCGCACGAGAAAACGATAAAACTTCTATACCTACTCACATTTGATTGAAGTGCATAGAGAAGCTCCATGTGAGTTCCGCCCTTATGGGCAGCAATACACTAGTAATAACAATAATAAGGCCAAAAAGACAGCAACTTCTCACGTTGAGCTATTTCTCATATCACCATATTTTACTTCTCCTCTTCTCAGCTTCTTCCCATTAGGTCGTTTCCTTCATTTTCCGTTGTTGGTCTAAAATGAGCAAATAAAAAGAAAATTATTCTCAAATGCTGATTCCTGTAGAAGAAAAAGACACCGAAGTTTTGCTTGATTGATAACGCGTTACCACTAATTGCTCCAACACTGAAGGAGCAACCTCTTCGAAAAATCCGGCCTTTCGTAAGAGATGAGAAATCGCTTCAAAGTGATCCCAACCTTGCTCAGGCATTACTTCAGGGAGAAATGTTGCCCCGTAACTCTCGTACTGAATCCTGATTCCATGAGTACCAATTACCCAATCATCCCATTTATTGGCTTTCTCAAATGTATGAAGCAGGCACACTGAGCAACGCATCGAGTGCAGTTCTTCTAGACGAACAGGGGAAAACCGGGTATCCTCAAACGCCGATGCTATAGCGTAGTTTTTCAACTGTTGATGAAGTGGCTCAGAAGCGAAATTCCCAATGCACCCGCGCAGGCGATCATCACTCCCTATCTTCAAGGTAACAAAAATCGGGCAAGATTCGTTGGGAATATCCTCTGGGACAGGTGGAATTGGCTTTTTTTTTAATTTGCTGACAATTACGGCAAAGCAGTACTTCGCCATATCCTGCGTTGATTCCACCATACTTTTGGATTGAAGCTACACTATATATATATATATATAATCACGTCAAAGATAATTATAGGTAAAATATGTAAGAAAAAAAGGCTAGATGGTATAATGATTTCAATTTCGTAAACAAACTAACACTTCCTCTGAACAGTGGTTAGAGTTTATTTACAGAAGAGAAAGAAAAAGTGTAGGATAAGGTGGCAAAAAGGGTGCAAACTACACCCGCTTAATAGAAGTACTTCCTTCACCTAGAGGAAAAATTAATGAACATAAAAGACATGTTATAAATACGCCAACAATATCCATTAAAACTTGGATACAAGGTGCTGCATGCTCCATACAAATTCCCACACACCTAAAGAGAAACGGTAATGTAGTACCTACAAGAATCGAAGTCAACATAATGCAAAAAAGCGACAGGCACACCGCCATAGTAGAGTATAACTGACCTCCATAAAAATAGTAAACTCGAGCAAATCCTACTAAAGTCAACAGGGAAGAAGTTACCAGACCACACACGACTTCTTTGCGCAAAACTAACAAGTAGTCCTCTAGGCTAAATTCACGTGTGACTAAACCTGTAATAGAACGTACGGTAGATTGGTTTCCGGCATTACCACCAGCCCCAATAAGCATCGTAAGAAACATAGGGATTATAACATGCTTGCTAATGATCCCCTCGTACATTCCAAGGATAAACTGAGACGTGGACTGTAAGAGCAAAAGCACTATTAAAACAACAGCTCGCTGCCACACAACATTAGTAATTCCCCGAAGGCCCACATAATGATATGGAGACTCTCGTGTTAATTCAACAGTTGTAGTGCGGATGACATTTTCATCTTCGATTTTATCTATTAAATTCGTACCGCACTCGTCACACGTAGGAAAACTAGACATTATGACAACTATTATTTTGTCATATAGGTAGCTCAACGAAATGATAAAAGCAGAAAGCAAAAAAAAATAATATATATATATATATATATATATACATAGATATCGAAAAAATTATGTGCGGGGTAGCATCACAAAAAAAACACCAGAAAAGAATAAAAAAGGCATACAAAAATAATAATTTTTTGTTTGTGTGTGTGTATGGTTTTAAACTTTACACAAAAAACGAAGAAACCGCGTCCCCAGTGAGATTGGTTCCCCTATCCGGGGCCACTTCGTGAGTCCCTCCAATTAGAGTACCTCTACACTGATGACCATCGGCACACTGATAGCTCATCTTATCAGGTGCTCTTTCCAAAAAATCTGGTAACCTCAAAGTATTGTGTACAGAGCACAAAAGAGAGCTAACTCCCTTCTCAAGAAGCTCATCGGGCAAATCCAACGGTGTGTATAGACATGCGGATGCATCATAACACACATAATAGCTTTCTTTGACAAGTTCACATTGACTTGTGAGCTTTCCATGCTTTGCACACCACGTCTTGGGATCCGTCTGTGACCATCCTGCAAAATTGGCTGGTGCAGTGTGCTCTGCGTACCCGGACGTAGGCGCCCATGCCACGGCTGGCTGTGGAGCCGTCGGCGCGGCTCCCATTGGCTGCTGTGGCCGACTTCCCCGCGGCGGTAGAACCGGAGGATGTGCGGGAGCACTAGTGGCTGGTGGAGCCGCTACAGGATCACCAAATTGGCCTCGACATACAAACTGTGGAAGGCACTGGAATACTCCTTTACGGACTTCTTTCATTTGATTAATATTCCTCCGTCGATTGTGAAGACTGCATACCACCATCTCAATTTCCGCTCTCTGTCGACACTCCTTGTTTGGCTTACAGCGCATTTGTCCAGGCTGATATTCAATAGGCACTAAATCAACCTTGGTTCGCTTGCGACGATGAAGGGAGCAGAACCCCATCTCAACCGTAGACTTGCTGCTGTGCATGACTTCCTTCTACTCCTCTTCCCGAGAGCACTTGAAACAGCCCAAAGTAAACTTGTATAAACAACGAAAGAAAAAGAAAACGCTCCAGCCTACTTGAATCCTGCAATCAAATTTCATAAGACAATTCTCTATGATAATTCCTTATATTTTTTCAATAAGTACTCAAATACATGGGCTATAAAAAAAAACACGCAAAAATCTTTGAACGTATCGTCAAAGACACCTGTAAAGAATTGAACTTCACACCTCTTGATCACCACCACCACCAAAAGCATCCCCTCTCCTACTTTTTTTTTTTTCATTTTCTCATGATTAATTGTGCGATACTTCCCTCCACGAGTCGTGATCAGACGGGTCTCTCGCTTGCAACACCGTCATTTTAGTTGTATCATCATCACTAACTAGATAAAGTAACGAAGCCGAACGACTCCACGCTGCACAAACAGCCCCATGAGACCAGCGAAAAACATTACTATCATAACTCTCAAGAGCAGGGGAAATGCAATTGAGCCTTACAATAAATACACAACTCCTGGAACATATTACAAGTAGCTGAAAAAGCCTTCCCACTGGAGGCGCCCAAAGAATATGTTTAATCGGCGCATCAGCTTTTTCTGGAAGTACACTTTTTAGTCTTTCAAACTCTTTCCGGTCTTTTGAGAATCGGTAAAGGTAACAAAAGCCATTGACACAACCAAGAGCAAGCGTCATAGTCTCATCAGCGGAACTAGGAAACCAGGCGATAGAGGTAATACCAGTTCGTCGTGTGCCTACAGAGCCAGTGGGCTGAATATCTGGACTCATTTTGTAAAGGCACTCACGCTGCTGAGGCTGCTGAATATCGTAAACTCGCACAAACCCATCTAAGGATGCAGTACATAGCAGCAGCCCGTGATGCTGCCCCGGAGGAATAAAAGACACATCCGTGATTGCATCTTGTTCGTAGCCCTTAACTGTTGTACATTTTTCAGCGTGTACCTTTATTTTGTCACCATACACGGTGGTAGTTATGCTGTATACATAAAACCACCAATCGGCACTTACAGAGGCTAAAAGAGGTCCCCGCTCACGATGAAGACACCACGCCACACGAGTGACGGGGGCAGAATGATCCCGGAGAACACAAGAAAGAATCCAGGCGCTAGATTCAGATTCTATTAACGAACGATAAAAAATGTTAACATGCTTATCGCTTGAACACGACGCAAGTAGACACCCTGACGGATCTAAAGCCATGTGGTGGACAAGCGTCCGATGCGCTGTACAGCAGGAAGACATTCGGTAACTCCTCACTTATAACCTTTTAACTTCTTGCAATCTATCATTAAAGTTTTTTTTGACAAAAAAAAAAAACAATTGAGATGAAAGGTGTGCTTGTGCATGTTTATCTGCGCGTGTAAAAGAAAGAAAGCGTGAGAGTGAGAGAAAGAAAGGGGGTGGACAGAATGTGCATACAAGCAAATATATCAAATAAAAGGGAGCCTACCGCCATGCTTTCTCCTCTCTCACAGAGACAACTCCTCTTTTTTTTTTTTTTCATATTTACCTCCTCTCCGCACAGTTGACAAAAAAAAAGAAAAAATACACGACCAAAAACAAACCACGGTCACATATTCATTCGGTAAACTGTATTTGGGATTCTGTACATCGTTCGAGCACATCAGACAGTTTCTTAACCGTTGAAACAAATGGTGAAGGGTTAAGAAATTCTGCAACAACAAGCAAAAACTTACTAAACTTATCTTTAGTTACCTTTTTCGACTCAACACAAATTTTCAACATATTTTCTACTTCATCATGAGAAAAACCTAACCTCTCAACTAGTACCTCAGTAGTTTCTTCTTCAGAAAGCTGCATAGGAAATAGTCTGTCTTTCATTTTTGCATAAAGGCTAGATATTTCTACGCGACGTCTAGTAAAGAAATTAACGACTTCCTCATCATAAAGCATCATAAAAAGGTCCTCCTTTGGTTCAGCATCGTAGTTCATCTCCAAGTGATTAATCAAAGCCGTGATACTCCATGAGCTGAACTCCGACACCTTCAACAAGTAGCTCATCATGTCAGAAAGTGAGTGAATACCATGAAAAGGATAAAATGCTCGAACAACTTGTTTCTCATGAGGCTCAACAACATTAGCCATACAGGCTTCAATCTTAGACCTTTGCAGGGGTAGTCCAAGAACAGAAAGCTCACAAAACACTCTGTTTAGATAATCGTGTACCTGTGTAAGTTCATCAGTTGCCAAACAATCTCGAATGGATTGAAGATATTTTTCATTCGTGGCTGGGCATATGTGGAGGGAATCAATTCCCACTGTAACGCACGCTACCATTGCCTTTCCATGCTCTTTACTAGTTTCTACCGAGTTCTCCTGGTTAGAACGGAAATCATGGTCTACGAATAGGGAGCAGTGGCCACCATCATTTACACACGATAAAAATTTAATTGTCAGATCATATTTTTGCTGATCATCACGAAAAATATCTATCAGTCTTAAAGGTGAAACAACCGGTTTGCATATAGAAGCAATAATAGCGATGAAATCATCTGGAGACAAGCGTTCATCGACCTCAACTCCCCGTAACTTTCCTTTCGTAACAAATTGGCGAATAGAATTAGTATTTATTTTCCAAGTGCGTTTTTGGGCCTCTTTAGAGAAAAATGTCGCCGTATCTGTAATATTTTGAGTAATGGACTGTACATCAGTTCTTAGATTACCAACTACATGGGGCTGAGAGGCATGGGTATCACAGAAAAGAACAGTTGTGGCATCGCTCCAACTTTTCCAATGATCATGTAAAGAAGCACTTGTTACATCCAATATATCTTGCAGAGCGCTTAATCGATGTTCCGTAGCCTCACAACGCTTTGTTATTGTTTCAAGTAGACGACTTTTTTCCCGTACTTCCTCGAGAGTGCGTTCGTGGAGACTTTTTGCACCTTGCTCGACCATATATAAGGCTTCAAGGTTCTTAGTCAAAGCGTCATGTCTTTGGAGTTTTTCCTTCAGTGTAACGGCATGCGCATACCGACGCCATCTCCTGAGCACCTCGGGGACCACTCGTAGTGAGGCAGCTTTTACCGCCAGCCGTTGGAATCCTTTCTTCTTTCTGTTTATACTATTACAATGTGCCTTCCAAGCCATAAAGCACATTTTCACCCATAGCCTGTTGAGCTTTCGAACGACACGAGAGATTACGTCTTCTTCTAAAGCTCTGCGTTTTTTAAGAGATAATGATAAATCAAGATGATAATCAAACTTTTTATGAATACGGGAAAAGCATTCCGCATACGACATACGTTGTATAATTTCACCGTGACTCAAAGCCATAGTTCTCGTGAACATTATCGCCGGGACCACCTCATGCAACGCACGTCGAAGAAGATCGCCGTACATCCCTAAGCCCTGGGCGCACCGATGAAGAACAGGAAGTGCAGTGGTCAGAAGCAGCTCCTCCTTCATCCCAGATTCCTTAGAGCCATACTCATGCAACTGGCGCAGCAAGATTTCCGCAGCTACGAGAGGACTTCGATGTGAAGTCAACTCGCGCTCCACATGACTTAACCACCACTTAACTTTCACTTGAGCTGCTTCATCCTTCTCAACGCCGTCAAAGGGATCAAATGAGGCGGTTAGCTCAGGATCAGTGCCAATCAAATCAATTTTTCTCTGTGGTATCATGACTACATCAACAAAAAAATAAATAATACTTTTTGTAATACTTTATTTTAGCGATCGCTCACAGGGCCTGCGCTAGTGTGCTTAAAAACTAAAGAAAATTTTATACAAATACATGTTAGCAGCCATAGATCAAAAAATAAAACACAGAAACCATTTGTCATTATCAGATAATAGCGAAACGAAAAAAAGCATATGCTGATAATGATATGAAATCAATAAAAAGAGTATAAGCACATCAATAACCCAAAAATGCTTGCCGAAATCGCACTGTTAGTGTGTTCTTGAAAACGGCACTAAAAAACCACTTCCACATTTTAACAAGTACAACCAAAACCATTAGGGTAAACAATACCCGTTGGACAAATAATCGAGACTGTGACTGCACACTCATCTGAGTAAGCCGCTGAAAGTCCTCACTTAACTTCCGTTGTGTCAACGATGCAAAAGATACCATCTCCTCTGCTAGTTGCGACTGTTGGGCGCTACGGGCACCTCGGCGAAGAATTTCACCTCTCAGCTCGTGAACATCTTCCCATACACTTTTCACAAAAGTTTTTCTTAGCCACCGCTCTCGCACTGTAATTTCATTCAACATTGACGTTTTCCTAAAGAAACGTCCTTGCTCTATAGCAAGTTCATAGCGATTACACATACTTGCTACAACGGACTCCGTTTCCTCTTTAAAACTTCTCCAATCGGACTCAACTTCTTGAAAAGAGCGCGCTTTACGGGGGCGACTGTCAGTCTTTCCGTTCTTCCTTAAAACCCCACCCGAGCGTCCAAGTTCTTCATCTCGCTTTGTTCTTGCTTGTCTATGTTTTTGATAGGCTTCAGATCCCTTCATATTAGCTTCGCATTCAATCAAACGTTTTATAATTTGGTTATGATGCTCCTTCGCTATCTTGTACGCAGCATTCACTTCTGACATGCGTTCGTGAGAGCCACCAGGTTGATCAGGGTGATTGCGCACAACAAGCTCCCTAAATTGCTTCGATACGTCATCTAAACTGGTAGAATTGGTCACTGTGATCTCCAGTACATCATAGGGGTTTTTACCTTCAGGAGTAGAAGGTAATTCTTTGCTTGCACTGGCAAACGCTTTGCTCTGGAAAACCCACCTCACAGTTCCACTTCCGGAATAGGCAAGTGAAGATCGGAGACGCAGCATGGATACTTCGTTTAGAGTTTTCAGTAACACTGTGTGAAATATATATATATCATTTTTAAAAAAAGGAAAATAGAAGTGGAAGAGAAAAAAAAAAAAAACGATAAAAAAACAAGTTCAACATTTTTTTCAGGAATATTAGAAATAAGTAAAAATGCAAGTGCCTAACACAAAAACCAAAAAAAAAAGAGTTAAACAGATATGGAAGCATGTCTCCCAAGCATTGTGTCGCCATATTGGCAAAACAATCTGTCCCCACCTACAATGAGTTAAATTGCTCCTTTGCCAGCTGAATGTTCTCTAGTAAACCTATCATATCTCTATCATTCGGTAAAGAAAGACTTTTATTCTTACCAGCGTGTTTTGCAGCAGTGACTGAGTCATATGTTACACATGATCCATCAGGAAAAACAGTTGTGCGAACCTTCGCCTTTCCATCGTTTACAAAAGGAAACAATTCAGATAAATGCACAATCTGACATTGAGCTCCATTATCTTCCATCCACAAATTAACACTCACAGCCTTCAAAGAATGCATCTCTACGACACGGGAAGAATCTTGCTGTTTCCGAGTTTCTTTCCGCACATTTTTCAGAGGTGGGGTAGAGCTAACTATTTCCATTGGGGTTCGACTCGTTTTGAAAACAGTTGAGCGCACCTCTGCCTTGGAGGCGGCCTTATGCGTTCCTATCATCATTACTAGTGCCTTGCCGTCTATTCCATCAAGAACAGAACTCACATCGACCGCCGCACCCGTCTCCGTCGGGCTTATTTTTGAAGAAGACGCATTATTATCTTGAAAAAGAAGAAAAAGTGTGACACCTTTTCGAATAAGACGTTCTACCTTATATCCAAATTGATTTCCGGTAAGAGAGGGACATACATAGAATACACGATTGCCGTACTCAAGGATGTACAACTTTTCCCATAAAAAAACCTCACTGTTACCTCCACCTTTATCGCCATCTTCTGTTACAGAGAAATCACTGCGACTTTCAGACAGAATTTCTTCCCGGGTTTTGCTTTCATGCCTCGAAATCAATTTATTGTCTATTCCGTTTTTCTCTATAACAGGGGCAGTATCCTGAGCAAGAGAAAGCACTTCTCGTTGCAAGAGTTCGTCAAACTTTGCATCTAAAAATGTCTTTTCTTTGTAATCAAGTACAAAGTAAGTCTTTGAAGCGCCTCTTTGCCCAGAAAAAACGTGCTTTGTAGCCTTCACCGACTCAGCTATCACTGCAAAGCGCTCAACTCGCGACGTTGCATCCATGCCTAGTTCGAGGAGGACTCCCAAATCATCTTTGTACCAAGGAATGGTACTACACGTTTCTATGTTGTTCACTGGATAAAGCCAACGGCATATGCAAGTCTTCCAATCTGGAGCTGGCGCTTTCCCACTAATAGGCTGACAAAGCCAATAAGTATCTTCACCAGCTAGAGCTACTGCAAGTAATGTTGCTACATCCTCACACATTTTATAGAATGTGTCTGCTTTTTGATAATGATTTCAGTATGAAAGAAAAAAGCGAAGTCTTATCACAAACACCTCTAGTTGAAAAAAAAAAACTTGCAAATTATTAAAGAAAATGGATTTGCATTTATTTATTTTTATTTCACGTACCTTGCTCAAGTTTGTTTCAAAGTCTATTTTTCTTCTCTTAAAATAGACGACCAAAAAGCAGCCTTTCTCTTGCATCTTTTTCTCTTTTCTCTTGTAAAGACCTCAAATCACCTTCGAGCTTTGTCATAGCATATATACGTTTATTGTAAGAAATCTTTTCCGGTGCGATCTCACTAAACCCTTCACTCTTTCCTTGATTCATGTATAAATCAAACGGTACTTTCAAAAGCTTTGCCTCACGCAGTTTTTTGTAACCAATATGCGTGCTTGCTATCCACGGATCAATAATCAATGTGTAAAGCTTTCGATGTGCTTCCCAAAGCTTACAAATTTGATCGAAAAATATTGTTGACTCCTGCATCGTAGACTTCACCGAAAACCCTCCGTACGACAAATCCCGAAAGTTTCCCGTTAAATTGAGCACGCGAAGGTTAGGCGTTGCGGAGTCTACGATAATAACCAAGAGAGTTTTGAGAAAGTCTTTGGTAAGATTACAAAATGAAAGATCCAATTCAACAACTGCCTGTAAACTCCTCTCTCTAGAACAGAGAAGTCGTGTTACAACTTGATTGTTGACTATGTGCAGATGGGCAAAGCCTATCACATATGCCGGAGCGTAACCAATTGGGATGCACTCATCCATCGCCTATCTTTATATTCATAGCATAACCCTAGATGAAAAATAAATTGTTTTTAAAGGAGAGTACATCTTTCTGTTGTTGTTTTTTCATAATCACCACCACGTGGTTCGTAGAAGACACCAGGGAGGAATGAACAGGGTGATGGACTGAGTGAAAAGTAAAGGCATAGGGTAATAAGGAAAGTTGTGGTGAAACTCATGGCATTTGTTTTTTTTTTTTTTTCCTTTTTGTTCATAATTGTACAGGACACTCACAGTCCTTATTCGTATTTTCATTATAACCTTAATCACAGTTTTTCTTATTTAATAGACGGATCATTTTATATTCACTTTTTTTCATCATCAACATCATCAGATTTATTGTAATCATTTTTTCCCACATGTCCTTGCTCATACTCCAATCGTCTAAGCTGTCTCTGCATACGTTGATCTGCCACAAGCATTCTTTTTCGAGTACTCAAAATCATTCGCTGTGGCGTAGTACGACTAAGCTGGCGGCGAACCTGGCGATTCACTTTGATATCAAGCATCCAATCTTCAACTGCGTTACCGGAATCCTTCATTACACGGGCTATTGAAGGAATTCGCTCTTTATCATCCTCCGTAAAAAATGTAACGGCTTTTCCAGTTTTGCCTGCCCGTCCACACCTTCCAATACGATGAATGTAGGCTTCAATAGTCGTCGGTAAATCAAAGTTAATAACGGTTCCAACATTTTTGAAGTCTATTCCTCGTGAAAGAAGATCTGTTGTAACAAGAACCCAAATATTTCCTAAACGAAAGTTAAGCATGATTTCTTCTCTTTCCTCATGAGTCATCTTGGAGTTCATCACAGCAATATGCAAACCTCTACACCTTATTTCGTCATACAATTCTTTTGTTCTTTCAACACTTTGAACAAAAATAAGGACAGGAGGAGTAATTCCTTCCTGCAGAATGTTACGAATGGCAACGATTTTCCCAAGTTCATTTCCACAAAAGACAAGCTCCTGAGATACTTTTTTATTTGCCGTGGTACGTCCCGAAACAATAATACGAACAGGATCTGTCCCCATGACCGAACGTGCAATAGCTTCCGTTTTTTCTCCGAGTGTGGCAGTAAACAGTGCAACAACCTTCTCCTTTCGATTACAGGCCGTTAGAATGGAATCAATAACCTTCAGGTTATCAACCGACGTATCCCACAGACGGTCTCCTTCATCAAAAACAAGGTACTCGACGTTACTAAGCTCAATAAGTTTATTTTCCATCATGGAAAATAGTCGACCAAGTGTACTAACAAAAATGTCTTTATTGCGCGTTGATTGCCCATGTTGAACGAGCTTCCACTTTTGTCCTTTCATAAGAAAAAAAGCCTCTCTTTCTATTTGTTCTGCCAGTTCTATTGTTGGCGTGATAATTAAAGCCCTTACACCGGCATTAGGATTGGGGGTTTTCAACAGTTTAAACATAGGAATAAGAAAGGCAATTGTCTTCCCTGAACCAGTGGGTGCACAGGCTAGCAAGTCCCTCTGACATATTAATGTAGGGATGGCTTGCATCTGAATCGGTGTAGGAATGCGGTGATGTCGCTCAAATAGATTATTCACCAGGCGTTCATCAACAGACAATGGAGGTCGCACCAAGTCTGAAAAGTGTTCAAGAGGCTGTGGAACATCAACACCCTGAACCCAAAGTTCATTTTTTTTCCATATGTTGTGCCGTCTCTTCAAACTCATACTCTTCAAAGGTTTGTGAAAAACATTATCGTTTACTTCTCTGGAAACCGTGATTGATTCATTCGCAGTTTTAAATTCTTTGACATTCTGCAGCACATTGAGGCTTCGACTAGGAGGAGGGATCCCTGCAGTGCTCTCACTACAAGCAGGATTGCCGAAAGAGGTTTGGACATCTCCTTGAATCTTTTTTGATTCAAAACGTTCCATTACAGTACCATACTTGACTGCATCAAAAGAAGCTCCCGTGGAAAGAGCTTTGAAAGCATCCATTTATGTATCGCTAGTTTGTTTTTTTCGTTTTAAAAAAGTGCCCGAGTAAAATAGAAAAAAAAAAAAAAAGCATAACCCTACAAAATATAGAAAAAGACCATCATAGCAATTACCAATGTACCTTATAGGTAGCAAGCTCACATGACTCGTATTGTTCACAATTATGGCATGATGTATTCTGATCCGTAGTAACTTTTTACGCAATGCTTAAAATAAACCATAGGCAGCTTACAAAGTTCAAAGTTGTAGTTGCTATTACGCAGGCATTGCCCGACAAGGCAAGACATTCCTGCACACTGCTGTGGTGGTTCACCTTCATTTTCTCCTTTTAAAATGACCTTTTGACCGCCATTAGATCGCCAATTTATAATGCAGCGATCAAATAATGAAATTTCCTTGGTGCATTTCGTCTTCAAATTAGGATCCATCAGGTGCTCTTCTATACACATTCTCCATTGGTTTGCTTCGTCTGCACAGGCATCAGACTCCATATCTTACTTTCCTAAAGGAGCAATATAGCGTAAAAAAAAATGAGTGGTCTTTCAAGAAAAAAAGAGAGAGAGAAAGAGAGAGTACTCTGGCCCTTTTTGCTTTTTCCCTCTTTTCAGCACACATTTCCACCGGCAGATACACGCATGCAGAATCCGATCCATGGAGAAACCTTTCCGTTGTATCTTGCACCATTCTTGCAGTACAGGGTGCACACTAAATCACAAGCCAATATTCTGCCAATGGTACCCCTCCGCCCATCCCCCCCCCAAAGAACAAAATTGTTGGGAAAAAGTTTTTCTTCACTAAAAAATTTGCATACACCATGCCTCCGCAAGTGCTTTCATAATTAATGAGGCTCGAGCTCCTGCAACGACAGGAAACAAATTCCTCAGCATGATAATGCCCCTACAATTTCATCAAAATATATCTTATTTCCATTAAATGTTGCTTTGGTGATAACTTTCATGGGAGAATTTCAATTAAGTGCTCTACGAGTCTCCTTGAAAGAAGAGCATGTAGACGCACCTTGAGGGTATAGTAATCGTGCCTAGGAATAAGAAAAAAAAAAAATGATAATAATCTCAAAGTTTACAAAAAATAAAGAGCATATTAACGGCACAGCAAAAGAACCTGCACAATCGCTATATATTCAGAAAAAAACAAATCTTACTACAATAGCTTACGTCTACCTCGTTTAAGCGAAAGCCGTATCTTTCGTCTACGCCCTGCATTGATTTTCCATGATCTCCCAGAAAAGGACTGAAATGCCCTGATCTGTGTAAATGGCACTCCATCAGGAAACTCTGTTGTGGAAGGACCTTTCTTAATACGCTTCAGGTCAAGTGACCACTGCCTATCAAACCATGGATGCCTACGCTTCCAAACCAAAGGCTTCCGCCTCCCACGTTGCGCCGGCTGACCTGTTCCACATACTAACTCTTCCATTTTAGGCATATCGATAAGCAGAGTGGGCATACGCTTATCAAGAATTGTATTCAATTTACCAATGTTGTCCAGAACATTATTCGGTATAGAAGGTGTATATGTGGTGCATTTCACCCGTGTAAGCAAGCAACGAGTTATTTTCCTTGACAACATTTTACTAATTTTATAAAAAACATCCAATAAACAAACATCAAAAATATTTTATTGAATTAAACACTAGGCGAAAAACATAAAAACTAAAACTACCACTAATATAAAAATTGTATAAAATAAAAACCAACTCTCATCTCCACCACAAGAGGGAAAAAAAAAGTCACCTCAGTAAACTTCACACTTTCCATCACAAAACAAACATCATTGCTTCAACAGAAGGTCACAAACAATGACGTTTATTTTCAAAGTACGCCATACAGCATGCTTTACAATGAGTCGTGAGTGGTGCTATACACCACAAACAAACCAGGTGATTGCACGCACCACAAAACCTAGAGCACTCCGCACATATAGTGCGACCGCATTTGCAGATTAAACTATTACCACATTGATGAAGCATTACCATTCGGAACACGGATGAAGGAAATTAAAAAATAATGGGGCGGGGGGTGAAAAATAGCACTGTCAGCCACAACTACAAAAAAGAGAGTAAAAGGGTAAAAAAAAATTTAAGCTAAAAGAGATAAGTTAAATTCAACAAAAACATTATACCAATATATCAAACATTAGAAAAAAAAACTCGGTACGCATACAGTGAAATATTTCAGACAAAAATACTATTCAAAAACCTCCGCTAATTATAACTCATAACAAAGGAACGTCAACAACGCACAATTCAGTACTCCAGGCTTATAAGATACTCAGCGATTCGTTTTACTGTCGAGTTGCAGTCAGCCGGATTTACTGCAACATCTTGTGTTCCTGTTTTTTGCAGGTCTTGTTGCAGTGACGAAGCATCACCGGGATTGCCGTACACTGCGACGATAATAGCTTGTTTCGATGTATAAATGCACCCGCCTGCGGCACCCTTCTTGAAAAAGATGTATTTCATCTCACCATCGGTACCGGCCTGAAGACCGAAAAACTTAACCCCGTGAATAGTGATACCCGAAGATTGCACCAGTGATGGATTTTCAATGCATTTTAATATATGCGTAACCTCCTCTGGTTGAGGAATATAATTTCCTCCGTATGCCCAGTAGCTTCCATCAGCAAGGCCAACAATAGCTGCACTGTGCATATTTCCACTTCCAATAAGGCTGTCATCAATATACGCTTGCCAAGACATTTTTGTTAATCTTTTTTTTTTTTTTTTGTGCGTGAGTATGCTGCTTTAAGAGTGAAAAGATATGTCACAAAAAAAAAGTTGAACTCCTTTTCCAATGTAAGCAAACAGTTTTTTCTAAAGCGAATTCAAGATCACCCAAACATAATGTAAGCGGCATTTGGAAAATATATATATATATATATATATATATATATAAATAGACTTCTTAATAACAAACAAAGTCACCATTTAATCCTGCAGTTAATTCAAAAAAAAAAAAAGTTACACCCTACTAAACCAATAAGCATAATATCTGACAGAATTGCAGTTTGACTTTGTTGAGGTGCCCAAACAAATCTCGCGCATTTCACGTTTTTGCACTTCTTTACTTAAAGGCCGGAACTAAACATTTTTTTGTATATCACTGCACCAAACACCAACGATAAAAAAAACCCTGACAAGAAGCTCTTTTGGTATTGAGTTCTCAACGTATACAAAAACCACACCTAAGGCAATAACGAATACAATACACCTCACCACAAACAACAAGAACCCCAGAAACATACTTCCTTCCGACTATCCTAGTTGTAATTGTCCACAAGAGAAAAAATGCTTTCTTTTAATAAAGATTCGTCATTATTCCTTTTAACCACATCAACAAAAAAGTCTCGGACACTAGATAAATCTTAACAATACGATAATTTCTTGTAAATGCTGCAAAATACACAATTGACAAAAAGATAACAGCCTTCATGAGTTACAAGCTATATGGGCGTCCAAATTCATTGTAGTACCAGCCTTCCTTTCCCCCCCCCCCTGAAAAAGCTTTCTGCTCTGGTATTAACATCTTCTTGTCATGCATTTGCGATAACATATTATCTCTGTAGAGTTCCATAACCGCACAGTGCATGGAGAATCAATACATTCTTTTTTTTCTCAGTTGCGCGTGTTTTTGCTCAAATCACTACTGCTGTCTTTGTAAAATGCACGCACCAAAAATGCCAAATCTGCTCCCCCCCAAAAAAAAAAAAAATACTTTGGTAAAATTTGCATAAATCCGCCCGGGTGTCAGTTCATACAAGTTGATCGTATCAACAAAAGCGCATCACCTTAAACAACAAGAGGAAAAAAAGGTGGTGATATACAGCCTGCACAATGTTCATATGGATACCAAAGCAGGTCATACCTAGCCCCTACTTCTTCAGTTCTACCGAGAATTCTTACCAAATCGCTCAATGTTGGATACTTGCTTTAATTTTAATGGTAAAAAAAATTGTGTTGCAAGTAAACCAGAATGGCCAAACTTTTTGTGAGGTAAAATGCCTTTTGCACACGAGCGCCGGTTGAAAAAAATAGAATAGCTGAAAACGCATTCGTGAGAATGCAAACCTCACGGACCCAGTCTTTCATATATTAAATTTACGTCATTATGTCGAAGACACTATAACAAGCCCAAATCTGAGGAATATCGATTGGTATAAGGAGAACCGCCAACAAAAGAAAGCGTCCAAAAGAAAACAAAAACGCACTTTGAAGATACTTGTTCCGTAATGACTATTTGACGCATCAATTTATGCTTTGCTTTTGCAGTTCATATTCCGTATACTTAGGCCCTTATCGGCTAAGGAAAAACAACAGAATACAGAGAAATACAAAAAAAAAATGTCGCACTAATTCAGGTCCAAATAGCGCAACTCGAATAATATATATATATATATATATATATATATATATATATATATATATATATATGGAAAGGGAGAGGGAGAGAGGGAAACGCAAATAATAATAAAAAAGAATAGATTTATGGGATTAACTGGCACCACATTTTCCCCAGCACCGCAAACTTAATTCGTTCTAATTCTTGTCAGGTGTTAAACACAACTAAAGCCTTAGTTTTACATACTTTACATGCTCATCGGATTTCGACTGACAAATTATACCACCTGAAAAGTAAACGGGCTTTGGAAAACCAACAAAGGATTCTTTCCCTGACGATTGACGTTGTTGCTCTGGAAAACAATTTTCTTTAATTTCCTCTAAAAATGAAACATAATCCTTTGGATCTCTTGAACTCGTCCAATTATCTGCAAGCTCAAGCAACGAAAGAGCAAATGATCCATACATCACCCCATTATTACCTTTTCGATCGTACATATAATCTTCCATAACGGCGGTGGCCGTTGAAGTAACAACACTCACGCTATCAATTCTCAAAAGGTAGGAATAGAGTTTGTAGTGGAATGCCTTATAATCCTCTTCTTTTATGACTCCGTTGACTACCCCTCCCAATGCTGACCAAATAGCCTCTATACATACTCTTGTTTGAGGATGAAGAAATATTTTTCGCCGGAGTAAGTCTACTTCTTCAGCCACTAACTTTATATCAAACATCACTCCCACCCGTGACCACTTTCGCTCTTCATCATGCAAATCCAAAAGTGACCCTAGTAACTCTTCAACACGATTATGATCCCTGCGTTGACTTGAATCCACATACTCAACTAAAACTGCAAGGTATGGATGACGTAAACTTGGCAACTGGCGATGAGAAAAGCTAAACGAGCGAGGACTTGTGACAAATACTCTCTCTGCAAAATTCTCAACTACCCACCCGGCTTTTCCTTTTGGTCGAGGTATTGCATTGCTAGCCCTTCTTCCCATGCGGTACTAAAAAATTTCAGGAAGGCATTTTACAAAAAAGCAAAAGGGGGGAAGAAAGAGTTGATAAAGTCATAAAATTGAACTAGAGCAAAAAAAAAAAAAGAATCGGTGAAAAACAGATAATTTTCTCCTTTAAACAGAAGAATAGGCGCACCACGAGTAGAGAAAGATATAACTATGGATACTTCATTCTAAATAACAATTGTAAAACAAAAAAAAAAAAAAGCAAAAACGTCCTTATTAGCATGCACATGAAGAACGATTACATCGACCGCCTTCCGTTAAAATATCAACGGAATTATCTTCTCCAATATCAGGGTCTTCGGAGTTTGTAGTTAGAGCACTTTTTGCAACTTTTAGAAATGCTTCACTCACGAACTCACCGGATGCAGCCGAAGTTTCAAAATGAAAAAGGCCATTTTCCAAAGCGTATAAAGAAGCTTCATTGTGTTGAACCGTACGACTCTCACTAAGATCACTTTTGTTGCCTACTAGCATTACAACAACATCTTTCCCCGCAAGCCGCCTAACGTCATCTAACCACTGTGGAACACTTTCATAAGAACAACGGCTGGTGACATCATAGACAATAAGGCAGCCAACCGCACCACGATAATAGCTTCTAGTGACGGACTTGTACCTCTCTTGACCAGCTGTATCCCAGATTTGCAATTTAACTTTTTGTCCAGCAAGACGAACAATTTTGGCACCAAATTCCACACCAATTGTTTGCGTCTGGTCCTCAAAAAATGTGTCCTCCACAAACCTGTGAAGTAATGAAGATTTCCCCGTGCCACTGTCACCTACCACAATGATCTTTATAAGTTGCTGATATTTCTCCGCCATAATTATAAAATAATCCTTTCATTTTCCAAAAACGAATAACCGTAAAAGAATGATAAATGAAAAGAAGCAAAATATATATATATATATATATATATAGATAAATATATTACTTCTGCAAGAAAAAAGTTCAAGAACGTAAAATACACTTTAGCCAGTGAAAAATGATAGCATCGGCAAAGCACACAAACGCGGTGTCAAAAAACAACACCCGTGTATAACATACGTTGAAATTCTGCTCCATTTTCCAGAAAAAAAAACGCTATAACTCTTATGCATAAAATACATCACGTTTGTTAGCTTTTTTATTCATTTCTATTTAATAAATTCTTTATCAAACCCGCGATATGAAAGGTACCACCTTCCTATTGATCAATATTTGATTTATGCGTTTTAGGTTTTCTTGACTTTGTTTTCACCTCTTGTCCACTGTGGCTTTCGAAATAGAAAAATCTTTAACGTATCTAACTTTTGAAGACGTTAACAACGACGCAATCGCGCCTTTCTGTAGTGCAATGGGGGACAGGCAAGAGTATCTGAGAGCGTTTGTTGTGTAGAATAGCGCAAATATAATTCATTTTTATCTCTGACCTGCTGCAAATCCCGGACTTCCCTATAACACTCAAGCTACACTATCTCTCGAACAGCGAATACCGATTTTTAACACAGGACAAGATAAAGTCCCACGTTTACAAATTCATACAAGGTATGTCGTCCTTTACCATGCGAAGACATGAAGGTTTCCTATCGGGATTTCAAAAAGCACGCGTAGCCTTAAGCGCTGGATGGGAAGCTGAGCCGATAAAGTCGATTCCAGCGTACGAGTACGAGTGCGCCAAAGCACAGTTGAGGGATAAAAAATGCCACGCATAACTCACACCGAAGCTGCAAGTACAGCAAATCCAACAATATTTTAAAGTCTCTCAGGAAGCAAAAACCCAAACTGCAAGATAATATGGAGCAACAAACACAGAAGATACAACAAATAAAGGCACATGCATGTGAGGAACAAGTCGCGCGGGTTCCTCTACCTCCCGATGTGCCAAGAAGCGCACAATTTGCAAGGTAATATCTTTATTTCACCGATTATCGTTGGAAGGGCAACTTCAACGAAGAAGTTCCAGTACATTGCCCCGAAGTGGGTGCCCGAGGCATCCAAGTTCTCAGGGAGGAAGCGTGGAGGATGCCTCTGCACCCGGAGAGAACGATACAATTTTTCGGTAGAATAATCGTATACACGTGATGGAGGCGTCCCCAGAAAGCATACTTTGCAGGATAGTTTGATGTTTTTAAGAAGCCGACACAACCGTGTGCGGAATAAACAGAATCCTGGGAAATTAGTCTTTGGCCCACCCTATTTGGGCAGAAGGAAGGTCATTGGCGACATTGGAACTTTGCAGACAAGTGTTTGCTCGGTTGCAGCTTATGTAAATAGTGATCGGTTGTACAGGCGTTTTGAGTAAAAGTATTCGGGATATATTTAATGAAGCCAAGCACAAAAATGACGCTTAAGTGCGATTAACGTTAAAGGTTTAAAAGCAATTAAAAACAGCCCGATCTACCCAAAAGTCAGCCTCGGTGCTG
>JASANW010001348.1:0-75123 GCA_030849725.1 Trypanosoma boissoni
GTTTGTAAGATATTAACAATAATAAACCTGGCTATTGAATAAGCTTCCTTTGCTTTTATAGGGGAACTTCAATTAAAAGTCTTTTTTTTGGGGAGGGTCGTTTTGGAGTGTGCGACATGTGTATTTTCCCCTGAGCACAATAATACAAATTTTATCATACTGAATGTAAACTAACTGTCGAACATTGAATGTTCTATTTCAACACGGTGCACGAGAAGCGCCCCCTTAATAATTTCATACGGGGTATGCTGACATTTAGCATGCCGAGAAGCGAGGTTTTGTGTAGTAGCGCCACAAGAGCCGCGGAAGACGCTAATCAATACACGAGAGGCAGTCGAAGGGAAAAAAAAAACATTCTCGCTTACGAGTGCAAGTGCACTAAAGGCATATTGGGGGAGGGATGTGAAAATTGCCGCGCATAACTCATGTCTCACCAGGAATTGCAGCAGGCCCAACAACGGTCTGCAATCGTGGAGGGAGAAAACGACAAACTGTTAAAGAAAGTGGAACAGTAAACGCAGGAAATTCAACAATTAGAGGCAAAGTCCTATGGGCAACAACTCACTCAAATCTCTCTACTTGCCGATGTGCCAGCAAGCGCAAAGCTTACGATAAAAAGACCCCCTGTCACGGATTGGCTTTGGAAAGGCAACTCGAGCAAAGAGGTTCCGGTACAAAGGCTAAAGGTGGGTATCCAAAGCACCCGAGTACTCAGTCAGGAAGTGTGGGAGGTGCCTCAACGAGTAAAGGAAAAAAAAAAACACACTCTTTTGGGGGAATAGTCGAAGATATGATGTGTCTTCCCTCATGAAACCTCCATAGGACATGCCAGTGTATACATATTTTTTCTTCGTGCATTCTCCCCGAAGGGACGGCGCGGCCATCACCAGCGCCACGTAGCATTATGTTATGGCTTTGCTTCCATGTGTTCTAATACTTGAAGTTTAGATGCCTTCTCTATACTTGTATCGCGCCGGTGAAGTTAGGTAACTTCCCCGGGCCACTCACTGGGTCTCACGTAAGTCTCTAGGGGAGGCGTGTCTTCGGCGCTTCCTGGAGGCCTCCGTGTCTGATGTCGAAGTGAGGCCCTCGCTGGGCCGTACCATGTACCGCAGAGGGGGGAGGGGGATGTGACGTCTTTCCTTGTCGTTGAAGATTTCAGCTTCCGCAAGCTGAGACTTTCCACGGCGAGAAGGAAATTAGCCATTTCCTTAGTGATGGCATGCTAGTGTATTTTAAGAGGTCTACAAAACTGAGCACGGCACGTACAGAACCCTGGGCAGCACTCGAAGTTCGGGTCCATGTTATTTGGACGGAAGTAATCTCGTTGAAGTTATTGGAACTCTACAAACAAGTGTATATTGTGTGCGCGTTACGCAAGCAATTATAAGTTATGCAGGATTTTCGCAAAAAAAGGTTCTTCGGGATCCATCAGATGATCCCTACCATAAAGACCACCTTTATTTGCAAGCGGCTTTAAAGGATAAGAAGGCGAGCAAAGGCCAACACGCCTAGACCTCCAATTCAGACTTGGTGCTACTGATATGCGTGCGTAGAGCACCGCTTTGGCACCTACACAGTGGATACAACGAATAAAGAAGAGTTTAAGCCAAAGGTTTGCCAAGCGTGGCTCAAAAAGCTGATAGAGAATGGATCGGTAAGGCCACCAATCAAGACATCACGCGCAGTCACACTTGTTACAGATGCCTCCATGTACGGATGGGGAGTATTGATACTCAGATACCCTGGTGAAATTTCGGCACCCGGCGGCGCGGGGGAACAGAAACCGTAGTTGAGGAACCCATGCATGATATCACAAGCGGAAGCTCGTGCAATGTTTTTGGCGTCACAGGGTTCCAGAGATAGTTGTGATACCCCCTCTGCATGCCTGTGCGGATAATACCATCATCATGCATAGCATGATAACAAGTAATACCTATTTTCACAAGCCTCGGTTACGGAGGCATCGACCTTAGATAACGTTTTACATGAAAGATGGACTCAAACCACGTAGAATTATGTGGTTTCGGCTCAAAACCCTTCAGAGAGCATATTCTGAGCACGCGCCATTAAGCGGAAAGAAAAAGCGAAGGGGTAGTGTTTGCAAGGGTAACCTAAGGGCCTTTTCAGCACTGCTTTTTTGTCGGGGAAAAGAGGGAAATAAACTTTCAGACGAGTTGATGTAGTAGGTGGAAATTCTTGAAAGTAACTCTTTTTTAAGAATAAGCTCTCTAATTATCTTACCCCCCCCCCTTTCTCTCTCTCTTTGCTTTTAAACGGAAGGTCGTAAAATTCTACAAAAAATATAACGCCATGCATTATTATGATCGCTAAAACAACAGTACGTCCACAGACACACTCTCAGTATATAAAGAGGGTGCCGGAATCTCGTTCGGAGATCTGTTTTGGTCCACATCTTTAGGTATCCACGTTCAAGCAATGTTAACAGCTTTTATACTGCGCAAGACCCGGTAAAAAAATAATGATGGTTTCTGCACATTTCATGCAAAGCACCAAAACGCAGCCTATGTGAACTTTTTCCCGCAAGCCTACACAACGAGAACGAAAAGAGTACCGCAGCTAAATCAGTCCCCAAATTACTGAAATAACACAAAACAAACGAACCAAACGTCCTCCCACTCCACCATAACCCATTTAAGAACAAATAAAATACACGTCTTTTGCCTCCCTTATGCATAAAACTTTTACCTAATCATCACGACTCGAACATACTAAATGAGTTGACCAGAAACTAGCACAAAAAATTGTAGGAAAACATTTAAGAATACCCGGTAAGCTCGATTATCTTGGACACAATATATACGCGAAGAATACTTCTAGCGAAACACATAAAGGTACATTGCCCCACCATTCATTGACAAACAAAACATGCACAAAATGAGCTCTTTCGAAGCACAGCAAAACACAACTCATTAAACGCTAAAATCCGTATCTACAAAACGAAACATTACTAATCCACAAAACACGCCGAAGTAGCTTACAAACAGCACGAAGACTGCGAGGAGGCACAATTGAAAGCGTTTCATGTCGTGCTGTAGCGGGTTGTGTATTTGTAGGAGCTTTATTAGCCTTTAGTCTTGCAAAAAACACAAGAAAGCAATTAAAGAAGGGAGCACAGGAAAAGTGTGAAAATAAAGTTAAATATCGGCACTCGGCGCGCGAGAACACAAAGGGCGAAAGAGTCACCCGGACACCCAATCCAATATACCAGGGAAAGCACACATAAAGACTTTTCCCTAATGAAAAACAGGAGCGGCAGAAATAGACAAAGCATAATTCGCCGGTAGAGGATACATGCCTGTGCAGTTACACGCAGAGATCATNCTGCATTTTTCTTTGAACATCCGTTGTAGCTTATTATAAACGTGACAACTCTCCTTTGCCGCAAGCCAGCCCCAATACACTCACATTCCAGAAGGGCTCGACAACAGCAGGAGGATAACCCACAAAAACAAAAAAAAATCGTATATCCAAGCTCGTTCATTTTCTTCGCAGTTTGTCGATTGCAAACAAACAAAAAAAAACACAGTAAAGGTAAAAAAAAAAACAAAAAAAACCGGATTCCTTTCCCACCTCCGTTATTGAGCCTTTGTCAAAAGAATAGCTTGCTGTTAAACTTACACAGGTGGACGAAGCAAAATTCAAAACAAAAATTATATCCACACGTCATCATAGAAAAATAGTGAGCACTGTAGCGACGCTCAAAATAAAGAAAAGAGCCCCTGCCTTCACCGTCGCTTGGCCGTCGGTGTTTGAACCACCTTCAGCGGACTTGCTTGGCGATTGGCTCGTAGCACCACCGCCCGATGGGGGTTTGGTTGTGCCTGCATCCGGTGCTTTCGTGGTATCCCCCGCGGGCTTGCTCCCGGACTTGGAGCCCGCGTCCTTGCTCTTTGCGTTAGAGTCTGCTGCAACACTGCCTTTTTGTAAACCCGCGTGGCGTAGCTCAAATTCCTCGATCCTTCCCTGGACTCCAGTATTGCCCGGGACCCTTCGGTAATCCTTGTTGACCGCACTTGTGGGCTTGGCACCGTGAGTGTTGGCCATGGCTGAAGCCGCCACGCAAGTGCTTACAAACAGCACGAAGACTGCGAGGAGGCACAATTGAAAGCGTTTCATGACGTGCTGTAGCGGGTTGTGTATTTGTAGGAGCTTTATTAGCCTTTAGTCTTGTAGAACGAAAAAATGGGTGGATGAGAAAGTAGGAAGAGTATTAAAAAAAATGTTGTCGCATCATATTAATACTGAATGGTATTGCTCGGCCATTTATGCCGTACATGCTAGGAAAAGAAAGAGGTTCAAGAGGCAAGATGAGTAGGGTGAATGCGAAATAGGTTTTTTTTTTTTTTTTGCGGAAGAGTATATGTATATGTTTCACTTCTATAAGAGGGGTGTTAAAAGCCGTGAGAGTTTTTTGTGTTTCTGTTTGTGTTTGTTTTGTACACAAATTATGCTCGATATATCTGGTGTAACTGAAATGTGGAGTCTGATATTGATGGAAATGATGCAATTATATTAAGACTGCGAAAGCGCAAACTAAATGCAGTTATGGTGATAATAAATAAAAAGTTTCTTAAAATAAGCGCTCGGTCCAATGTCGTTTTATATTCTCCATATTAGAGTTTTTATTGCAACCGATAGTGTTGGTTAAGCTTGGCGCTGCATTTTTTTGTTTTAAACTCTTGCACGCACTTCTTGCTCGAGTAAACGGACACATTACAATATCAAGATAAATAAAAATTGGAAGAGAAAAGCTTTTTCTGATAACATCTTTTCGGGCTCACATAGAGTCTGTAATCAACTTACACGCAAGGAAAAAAAAAAAAAAGCAGATATACCTTCATGTTTTATGTAGACTTTGCATTGATTGTCGAACAGAATACGTACTCACAAAATGGCTAGTCAAGAGCATAGAAGCACAAAAAGGCGGTCAAGGTGATAATCGTGAAAGCTTTGGGTTTGCCAAGAGCTCGCCCCGCCGGCTGAATAAGTTCCAGCCACGCCATTGCGAGCATAGAGCCAAGGGCCACACCTTCCGCGCTCCAAAGTACCAGATTAGATATTGGCGGCATGTGTCTGGCTGTTATGTAAAACATAGCGACGAAACCCAATCGAGTAGCCAATGTGGATATCATTGTCTTTGCAAAACCGGAGCGCTCAAGCGACACCATGGCCATCAGCATGCCGTCAGGTACACCGTGAATAACTTGAGATTTGAATATCGTTTGAAACTGTGGACTCCCTATCAGAAGTCCAAGTCCTATCCCTTCAGTGGCACTGTGTGCAAACATGGCTGCTGTAGCAGCGTTAGAGCTCATTCCGTCAAAAAAATAATGTGCTTGCCCCACTAGTCCAATGCCAACGGCTACACCAGCGAGAATGAAAAAGGCCTCATGTGATGGAGACATATTAATGTCTAATGTGCTTGGAAGGTGAGGAGAAACCATTGCAAAGCATGAAAATCCAATAAGACCAGCGGCAATAGTTTGCACAACGGGCTCAAAAAACATTGAAAATCTAAAACTTCGTTGTTTCCTCACGACCCACAACACCAAAGCGTATAGAACCATTCCGGCAACCGCAGAGATCAGTAGCTCCACACACTGGTAAATAAGTGTGCCCGTGGATACTAAAGCCATTTACTATTTTTTTTTTTTTTTAATCCTTTACTTGGAGTGTTATATTAAAGGATCTGATGCATAAGGGTAAAAAAAAAAAACGCAAAAAAAGAAATGCGAAAGAAAAATAAAAATTCGCAACTCATTACACCTTTCACATAAATAATATACCTACATATAAATATATATATATATATATATATATATATATATATATAATGCCTGTGCACCCTGTTTCAGTACTTTATCGTATGGCTTTTATCCTCATGGAGGCCGCTATGTAATGTGGCGTCATGCAGATACAAATGCGTTACGACTGTGTCCTCAACACTGTTCAATACTTTAAAGTCACTGATCGCACAATTCATTACATTTGTCGATAATGTTTGCGATAGCAAGATACTAAAGTCCCACTCCTCAGTCACGCGCTTAAAAACCATTACGGTCTTTATTTCCAAAATAAAAATCTATTGCAAGCACTTTTTGTGCTTCCGTAGAACATAAATAAAAATAAAAATAACGCAAATCAAAAAACATATAGAGACATTCTAAAGCCACATTCGCAAAACACACAGAGAGACATATATATATATATATATATATACATATTTATATCCCCCCCCCATTGGATCACATCGTCAAAAAAAAAAATTGATAACCTCTGACTAAAACTGTGCTTACACATCATCAA
Organism: Trypanosoma boissoni; assembly: GCA_030849725.1. Lineage (NCBI taxonomy): Eukaryota > Euglenozoa > Kinetoplastea > Trypanosomatida > Trypanosomatidae > Trypanosoma > Trypanosoma boissoni. The sequence continues at coordinate 6,331 of JASANW010001348.1, forward strand.
CAAAAAAAATGGGATTCATGCACTTCTGAAAAAAAAAAAAGAGAAAACCAAAGTTTCATAACACTTCTCTTCGAGTTAAACCGCATCGCTCTCAATGCCAATGATCACAAGAGGGGCACGTGTACGTTATGTGTGTGTGTGTATGTGTGTTTTATGTACCAGTAACTTTTTCGTCCTTTATGCTCTGTAGATCCAACAAGAGACAGGCACCACCTCATCCACTACCAGTATAGCGTTTGTCTGCGCAATGACTTTGGCTTTTCCGAAGGGAAAAAGAGAAAAATAGAAAGAGAGTGAAGTGGCAGAAACGTAAGCAACGAGTCCTTCGCAAACGATGCATTACAGTGGATGCGGAGTGCCACATCGTTGATATAAAAGAATCATTGCATACGAATTAAACAGCAAAGCACACATTCGCCTTTGTACATATATATATATATATATATATATATATATATATATATATATATATTGTACATATTTGTGTGTGTGTGTGTTTTTGAAGCAGTTGGGTCAATTGGGCGCAATTGAAAAGTCGCAAACTCGGGGAAACGAATCATAATGGGCAACATGAAGCTATTTCTTTATACATACATATATATATATTTTTTTTTTCTGTTGTTTTCTCTCTCTTTCGTTCAATATTTTTCCTTTAGAAAACAATAACTCGTAAAGCCATCTGCCGAGTCCTTTTTGTATATATATATATATATATATAAGTAATACTTTCTCAAGCGAAAGCCAACAGGAAGCAACTTTGGTATATCTTTTTGTTTCTATGTGAATGGCGATCTGTCTTCCCCCCTCAGCAATTCACTCTTTTCCCTTTTTTCCTTTTATTTCTGCTCTGACATACAATAATGAAACTGAAGAAAAGTAAAATAAAAAATAAAATAAAAATAAATAAAAAAGCAAAAGAAAGTCAGATGGCAAACAGTACATATAACGGCCCAGTGCTCTTTTGCATTCACAGAACAAATAATTATTTATTTATTTTTTTTATATTTTTTGTGTCAAAAATCCGAATTCTCACACATTTCTATATCATTCACCGTTTCGTTCAACCCGCCACGCCTCTTTTTGTGTTTTTTTTTTTTTATTTCTTTGTCCTTTTCTATTTATTGCATACACTAAGAGCAAAAGAAGAATAAATATCGTGCCAAATACAGAAAACAAAAAAAAAAAAAAAGTGAAAAACACGAAACATATAATAAATAATAAACAGAGGCATTGAGAGAGTGAGCGGAAAATTAGAAAAAAAAAATCAATGAAAACTAAAAAAAAAAAGAACGAACACAAAATCTTTGGTTTCTGAATCATTTGCAAAACTTCGTCGCCCATTCGTTTCTAAAATATTATTTATTTTATTGTTGTTGTTTCTTTTTTTTTTTTCCTTAGTTTCTATTCTCTTTGCTTTCTGGTTCTTTTTCTTTTTTTGTTGTTTGCGTGTATCTTTGCTTTCACAGTCATAATCACATTAGAACAGGAAAAGATAAATCACGTAAGAAAAAATAATAATACTAATAATAATAGAACAAGAATATTTCTTTTTTTTTTTTTAAACTCTGTGTTGTGTTCCTTTAAAATCAAGCTGCAAAGCTGATAGGAACAATTCTAATCAATAAATAAATAAATACACACAAATACACAATGGCTTTCATCTCTCTCTCTCTCTCTCTCTCTCTCTCTCTCTCTCTCTCTATATATATATATATATATATATATATATATCTTTTATATATAGACAGAGAGGCACACATTGAAATGTAAGTAAAATGGCAGCAAAGAAGGGAGAGGTGAGGAAAAAGGTGAAAAGCAGGATCTGGCTCACAAACAATGTATTCTCTTTGTTCTTTCTTTCTTTTTTTTTTCTTTTTACACAAGCGCACAGACATAAATTAAAAGAGAAAGAGAAAGTGAAAGAAAGAAAGAAATATATATATATATATATATATATATATATATATCTTTTATATATATATATATTGTTTGCTACGCTCTTCCCTGTAACCATTCGTTTCTAATATCCTAATTTCTTTCAAGTTCCACTACTTGTTTTTTTTCTTGTTTTTGTTTTCTAAGCCTTCACCCCATCCCTTCTCTTTCTACCTTCATTCTCTACACCTTTTTTTGTTTTTCCCCCTTCCTCTTTTTTAACACAAACTCTTTTCTTTTCTTTTTTTCTCCTTCTTTTGCCCCTTTCCCTTGTCCTTATATATATATATATATATATATTACAACTGAATGAGCCTTCGCCGTGCACTTGCAGGAGGAGAAACCGGCGGCGGCGCCACGCGCGGGCTGTGGCGCCTTGGCGTTCGTGGCGTCGCGGCGGGGGAGCGCGGGGCGGGGCGCCCTGGGGGGGTTGCGGTCAGCGACGGGCGGCGCGGGGGCGCTGCGGTCCGGGGGCGAACGGTCTCCGGGGACGCGGCAGTCGCCTCCGGGCGCCTTTGGGGGCCCCGCGCGGTCTCCCCCGTCCGCCCCATCGCCTCCGGGGGCGCTCGGGCGCACGATATCTCCTGCGCGCGGGGTCGCGGCCAAAGTGTACGCGGAGAGAGTGTGTTCTGTGCAACAGGGGACACGTGGCGCATAGGGGTGCGAACGTGCCGTGGGTGACTTCGAATTTGCGAACGCGCACAGGGACTCTCCATGGCACGAGGGGTAAAAGGCGAAAGGTGGGACGCAGGTGAAGGTCTTGCGCTTTGCAAAGGACTCCCACGACGCGCAGTGGGAGGGGAGTTCGTATGTGGAAAAGGTCCTCGTCGTGTGGGGTGAGGGGATTGCACAAGAAGATCATGTGCAAGTGACCCCACATGACGACACTCTTTCGCAAGACGATGCAATGCTGTTGTGAGACGTTCGGATACATTCGCATGTGCACATAATATCTCTGCTTTCGTCGCAAGACGTGCGGCTTGTGATTGCCACTCCGCGGCTTGTGTGGCGGCACTCGAATCCACAAAACAATTGCGCCTTGCACTGGCAAGATGATTGTGTAGCATTGGTGCTGCCTTTGCGGCAAACGCACGTACACGATGCCGAAGCGAATCGTATGCTTCATTTATTGTAACAGGCGGCGGTACAGAAGGAGAACCCGTACGAAAACCATATCCTTTATCTCCATTATGACGTATGCGGCGAGACTTTGATGGGGATACCGCAAGGCTGGGTCGCTCACGACGAATACTTCTGTATCCATCATGTGAAGCAGCACACGTACTGGAGACTGCCATACGACTAGATGAATGGATTGGTAAGAGTTCTGCTTGTGATGTATGATACGAATGATGATCCACCTCTACAACATTGAGTGCATCGTATCCATTTCCCATAGAGTTGCCTGCATTCTTGCAGTACGGCTTAAGATTTTGTTCCGGTTCTTGCGATTGTTGTTGGTGTACTTGTTGTGGGAGTAAAGTATCCGGCAAGCAAGGAATTTCACATACAGAAAAGCGATTGGTTAACAATGCGTGAAAAAGATTTCGTTCACTGATGAATGGAATACGTAAACCAGCGCAATGTGCGTCTTCAACAACTTGTCGCACTGCAGATTGCCCACGTAAGTCCTGTCGCTCCATTGCCGCCTCCATATCCAAATCCACAACGGCATATAAATTCGGTAATGTTTGTGTCCCCAAGTCACTTGGTTTTGCCCCATCCTCTGTATCCTGCAAATGTGCATGTCCATTTCTTTGATTCTTTGTGTAAAGATCTGGATCTTGCGAAGAATCCTTGGCTTCTAATGTCTCTGCGCCTTTGCACGATACAGGTGCCTCTTGTGCTTTATTGGCTCTATAATTGGAAGTAATGCTCAAAACATCTTCCGAGTGATGAATTACCCCACCACAGAGTAACACCACTGTCCGATACCGTTGTTCCACCGTGTTTGTAAAGAAAATAAACTTACGTCCCTCAAACAACGTATCACGCGCACGCTTCAGTGTGGCTGTGCTTGGAATACGATAAAGTGGAAAAGGACAAATATCCGACTCCGGGCGAAGATAAAACCCCGCATGTGCGTACGCCCCGTGCGACTGAATCGGTACCTCAAAGCGAACAGGCGCGGGCAGGACACTAAGCGGAGAGGTCGGACTCTGCGCAAGCGCGGCAAACCACTCAAATACATAATTTGGATGGACCACAGAGTACCCACACGCGAGCGCCACGAGACACCACGGGTCGTCATCCACAGACTCCGCACAGTGCAAAAGGCCAATGGGTTGCGGCACCTCCAGTCGTGGAGTTGGCCCAATGGCGGAGGTAAGAGTTGCGCCAAGGCGATTATACATAAACTCCAGCTCACGGACATATTCCACAGAGAAGGCACTGCGGGAAATACTCACAACCAGTGGACGATAGCGTAGACGCAGAGAGACATGTGTGCCAAAAGATATATGCGCCCCATCACTAAGATAGGCGGGTCCATCCCCAATGTCTTGATTGTCAGCTGTAATTGTTCCACCTTCACGTAAATTCACAATTCGCACAATAAGTGGATCGGACTCGTGTAGGACTTCTGGTATACTCGGTGGGTGCTGCGAGCTAAAGGCATCCACGTGATTCTCCCCCTCACCAGAGTCACTGCAATGTCTACCATTGTGATTCACTGCATTTGTATGTAAAAATGAACTGTCGTTCGTGTGTGTTTCGTCTATTGGATCATCCGAGAGGTCTTCAGAGTGGTCTCGTTGCCGAAGTCGCATTTGCTCACGTTTATGATCTTCAGCTTCACTCTGTCGCATCACAGTGAGAGAGGCGTGCTGACGTACAATGTCGCTATGATCAAGAAATATGTCAGCTCCACGTGCGCGGCCGACAAGATAAGGCTCGCGCACAACAATAGAATAATAAGGCGCACTACCAAGTGGCCGTCCACTCGTAAATTCAAGCGAGAACATACTTTTCAGAATATAAATATATATAAATATAAATAATAATGTATATATACAACAAAAACAAACAAACAAACAAATATATATATATATATATATATATCTATTGTTGTTGTTGTTATAATTTACTCTCCTGGATTTCTTGTTGTTTGTTTGTTTTCAATTCGGTGTCGTTGCTGTTTTACTTTAGTTGAAATTTGGAATTTTGTGTGTTCCAAATACAATCCTTGTATCCTTAAACTTAACGGAAAAGCAAAAGAACTGAACGAATACCTGTACGTGTATGTGTGTTTTCTTTTCTATCAGCGGCACAAAAAAATTTTTTTTTTTTTTTTTTTTTTTTTTTGTGTGTGTGGTATAGTGCTCTTCTCTTTAGTTTCCTGCACCTCTTCCTCTTGTTTTGTTTTGTTTTGTTTTGTTTTGTTTTTTAAAAAAAAAAAGAAAAAAAAAAAAAGAAAAGAAAAATAATATCAAAGAAATGCAATGGCAAAGAAAGTTTATTATTTCCGCTTTTCATGGGGTTTTCTCTTAACTTTTGATGGATAATTCGATTGAGTGCGTTTTGTGCGAAATTTTCTCTTGTACTCTTCCCTTCTCTCTCTCTCTCCTCTTTATTTATTTATTTTCTTTTTTCTTTTTTAAATAAATAAATAAATATATATATATATATATATGTATTTATTTATTTATTTGTTTTTTTTTTTCGTTGTATTTCTTGTTCTGCACGCCGTTACAATAATCCTTTCAGATTAAACAAAAAAAAAATTTTTTTATATATAAATAAACAAATAACCTATAGAACGGCCCCAAAACGGTTGTGATAACCGTTTCTTCAGTAAAACAGTATATGTAATAGAACATAAACAACGATAGAAAGAAAAGAAATAAAAAAAAAAAACAGAAAAAAGAAAAAAAGAAATAAAAAAAAGGAAAAAGATAAAGAAAATCTTTATTTTTTTTTTTTTTAGGAACTTCTTTGTTTTGTTTTGTTTTGTTTTGTTTGTTTGTTTTTTTTCCATTAGAGAGCATGAGATTCATTGTTACATATATATATATATATATACAAATATATACCTTTCAATGCTTGCATTTGCTTGTCTCTCTATGCGTGCTCTTGCTTCAACTTCTTCATCCACTGCAGCAGTTCCTTCATGCGGTTAAAAACAGGAGACTTGAATTTCCGTGTAGCCTCCGCCGCAAGTTCATTGAGTGCCTGTTTCTCTATTGACACTGTCTCGTACGCGGCGATACAATTCCACATGGCACTCGTGTAACTCTTCACTGCGGGCATTCCTGTGGCGTCTGCAAGACGTGACTCGGCAGACTCCACGGCGGCAATAAGGTTTCGCATGGTTTCCAGTGTATCGTGTATCTCTTTTTTCTTTTCTATTTTGGCGGTCTCATGTGCATTACGATCATTCTCCGCATCTTGTATCTTTTGCTCTTTGGAGCGCCCCCATTGCATCTTTAACAGCTGATCGAGAACCTGCTGGAGATGATCAATGCTTCGCTTGAATGTATCGAGAGAGCCTCGGAGGCCCTTCACATCCCGATAGACCTCACCAAACTCTTTCGCCTCACTCGCCACGGGAGTCTCGGCGGGGGGGGGCGCCTCATTCCCGTGCGCGTACACAGTAAGTCCCTCGGGAATGTGTCCCCACGCCATGTCAGAGAGTGAGACTTCAGCCTCCGCGCCTGCGTGGCTCCGTGCGGCTTTGTCCAATCGTCTCTGCTGGCGCCCCGCGGACGGGAGCGGCTGCTCGCCGCTGCGGTTTCGCTGCCGCATCTGCACCGCAAAGGCCTCCTCGGACTCGCGAAGATCATTCGCCATCTGCACCGCAGCCAAAAGCTTGGAGTCCTCGCGGGGCAACTCCGCATTGACGTGTGTGAGGCGTGTGGGTTTGTAGTTTGTGAAACACATGTATTGGTATGTCAGGTGAGTAATGCTCGGGCGAAACGGGGCGATGAAAAGTGGACCATCAAGCAGCTCCTCCAGCAGTGTGTGGTTTTCCAACACAGTGGTAAGGAGTACTTTGCCACCAGGCCGCAAAAGGAGTCGAGCGGTTTTAATGTATGCCGTCCATACGTTTTCTGTGATAAATGGCGGATCCGCCACGACATAGTCAAAGGCGCCAAAGTACTGCACTGGTACAAGGTCTGGTTTTTGAAAGTCATAATACACAAAACCCGGTTCCTTTTGCCATTGTTTGTCAAACTCGAAAAGTCGGGATTTGTCGGCAATGGGTGAGGCTGCCGCATCGCTGTCAAGAAGGGCAAAGTAAAGTGAAGGAGCGGATAAAAATGCGCAAGCCGTTGCGTGATGTTTGACCTCATCTAAGAGAGTCGCAATAGTGTTAGGAGAGTACCAGTACTGGTTGAACTTTGCCTTCTCACAGGAAAGGTCAAACTCAACACCATGTTTGGTCGTCATGTGTGTCTTCACAGCAGCCACCGCTGTTGTACCATCTGTCATTGTTCTCAACTAATGGACTAAAGAAATCAAAGTATTCTTTGCTTCCGTATAATACATATATATATATATATATATATATAATGAATAAATAAATAAATAAGCACACAGTACAACAAAACAGAAGAAAAGAAAGAAAAAAAAAAAAAACGACTAAAAGAAACCTACAAGTATAAAGGTTCATATAATCCCACCGCATTTCGCTTTGCATGAGGTGAGCCAGGAAACCCCCCCCCCTCCCCAAATGAGGAAAGTAATTAAGTAATTTTTTTTTTCATATCAACAGAGATGAAAAAAAAAATAAGAAAAAAAAAATGAATAATAATAATAATAATTTTAATTTCATACAGATTGGCCAAGAAAACTAAGCAAGGCGGTGACAATGCATCCGCATTCAAGCAAAGCTATCTATTAAGATGGCAGTACCATAAATTGGAGCAAGTATTGATCTAAGTCTAAAGAAAGGCCTCGTGTTCATCTCGCAAACAAAGTTTTCCTTGTTGTTTTTGTTGCATGCAATAAAAATAAATAAATAAAAGGTGTCAGAGGAAACTGGAGTGTATGATAAGAAACAAAGGGTATACACACACACACACACACATACAGTCAGAAAGCTATACACGTACACATTTTATAGTCGGTAAAGGACACTTACAATTATTTAGTATGCGACTAATGTACACTTCTTCTTTCCCTCCCCCCCCCCCCTATTTAACTGCATAAAAATAAAAAAAAAAAAAAAAAAAACACAAGCAATAATAAAAAAAAAAAAAGAACACAAAACAAAGCCTATTTAAGGTCTGCGAGACTGTTGGCAAATACCTTGTAATCTATAAGCGTATCTAGAGGCGGTTCATCCGTTTGTTGTGTGCGTTGAGCTAACTGTTGTCGCAGCCGCGGGAACGCGGTCCACCGGTACGGACCACTCGTGTCATGTGCGGTCACACCAAATCGATCCGCCGCACAACGCTCACCAAATCGTTCCCGAAAACAACGCCAAAGACTCACATAGAGTTGCATCGAGCTTTCCTCCGCCGCCTGTGCCTCTTGTCGTGCCATGGACGACTCCCATGTCCGCTTGCACTCCGGCGCTGCTGAAGGCGAAGGCGCGGAGTCCGCGCCGAGGACTTGGCAGACAACACGAGCCACAAGGCCGCCGGGGAGAAATCCCACATCGCTCACATCGTATCCACGAAGACGGCGAAGAATACGGTCGGCGTGTGCGACCAATGCGGTGTGCAGTGTCTCTCCAAAAGGTGGTGTGCACTGTCTTTTCGCCCTCTCCGCGTAATCCGTGTTTGGGTTGCTAGTTGGCTGCACATGCGGCTCGCCGTGAACTGGAGCTCCTACGCTGAGTCGCACAGAAGCGTTGGGAGGGGAAAAGGAAATGCGCGCGGAGTTGCGTGTACCACCGGTCGCGGCGATCAAACGCCCACTTGCACGACGGAGTTCTTCCTTTGCGGTTTGGATGAGCGCTACGAAGTCTGCACGCGGGCAAAGCTCCAACGGTTTCACCGGACAATCCTCTGAAGCTGTCAGGACAACACTCGCCGGTTCCATTGTGCCTGGCTCTTTAGGAATAGGACTGTTGTCGGTGAAAAGTGCTATAGGGTCTGCATCGATGACTTCGCTGTGACGCATGCGGTCCATCTCTTTTTCAACCACTGCAGCGGATTGGAGTTGGCGCCACGGCGTCGGTGTGGAACCGTTTATGAGTAACAGAGACTCCTTTTGTATTTGAGGAACAAGAAGCAGCGACGGGGATGCGTCGGCGAGCACACTGTTATTTTCTTTATGTGTAACAGGGGACATCTTTTCCATTTCGTCCTTTTCCACCTCCGCTTTTTCTTCATTCTCCAATGGAAACGTCTCAAGCGCACCTGTTCTCCGCCGTTTGGGTTCCATCGCACTTTGAGTGTCCTCATCTTTTGTTTCACTCTTTTCCTTTTCATCCGCGTGTGTCTCTTCAGCGGCGACGAGAACGACGGAGTCACCCCCAATAACAATAGAGGGGGACGATCCCAACACACACACCGGAGAAGGCTCTGGCGATCGCAGTCGTTTTTTGTTCTGGCTTTCCGTACTCATTCGTATGTAACCTTCCTTGTGATCCCTTCTAGGTATCCCACGGGGTGGTTCCGGTGGAAGAACAAGAAGCATACTCTCCCTCCCTTTCCGCAGAGAGTCCTTTTCAAACTGCAATGGAGGGCTATCCCCGCGAGGCGCAACCACTGACCACCGTGGCGGTGGTGGTGTTGGGGAGCCCATCCCCGCCGCGCCTTCATCGACGGAGACACACGCATCTCTTGCGTCTTTACTTTCCCCAAACCTTTTCTCACTCTCCTCCGCAACATCCGAAAAGCAGAGATTTGGAAAAGCCGATGGCATAATAGCCGCGCGCGGTGGCGGTGACGACGGTGGCGTCCGCGAGACGGAGCGCACTTCGGAGAGTTCACGGGACGCCGCCCCACTGGCGCAGGAGAAACAAACCCACCGCCCCCTTGACTCGCAGTGCGCAGAGCCTTTCACCGCCGCAGTGGCATTCGCCTCCACTGCCGTTGTGTTCCTTGTGAGTGTCGGCGTAAGCGGGCGACGCGGCGGCGCGGCTCGGGGCCGCGAGCGCACTGGAGACGTCGGGGCCGTCCGCGGCGCCCCACGCAGAGGTTGGGCGGCGGGACGGTTTGGGGCGCGGTGGGAGGACCATGACTTTTGCGACCACACACTGAGGTTTGCGTCACGCGCGGTGAGGAAGGAGTCGGGGAGTGAACTCAAGAGCACAGAGCGGCGGCCACGCAGCTGCGATGAAACGCTCTTTGTAGACTCCACGTCGCAATAAAAAGGTTCACTTTCCATTGGAGTTGAAAGGAATGGCTCTGTTTTCCAGAGTTGTTGTTTTTTTTTGTTTTGTTTTTTTTGGTGAGATATGGGAATGCGAAGATAATGAAAGTAAATATATATATATATATATATATATATATATATATATGTATATGTATATATATTTCGTTTTCTCTCCTTCTCTTACCCTCACACACAAAAAAAAATAATAATAATAAAATAAAAAATAAAGGAATCAATTAATCTAAACTCCTCGGGCCGGTTCGTTCCCTACGCAAGAACACACACACAAAAAAAAAAAAAATAAGAACAAAAAAAAAAAAAAGAATGATAAGTAAATAAATAAATTTGATGTTTATTAAAAATAAAAATAAAAAAAAGTATATATACACAGCTTCTAAACACAGCCACACTTACTTAGAGGTAACAAAGTATAGTAAAACGATAAAGCCTTATGCAAAAGAAAAATACAAATAATTGTAATGTACACCCTACACATACCGCTATGCAATACGATCGGGTACAGTTACTCTTTTTGACGTTTCAATAACATCAAAAGAATAATAAAAAAAACATAAAAAGCAGCAGTGATACGAAAACTGTATTTCACTACTTCATCTCTCTCTCTCTCTCTAAAAAAAAAAAAAAAGAGATCCAATCCCAATATTTCTCATTGCGTATACATATCCCGCTGCTCACAGAGTAATTTTCTCCACATGTGTGCGACACCTCCCAGCCCCCCCCCCCAAAGACAAAATCACTTATCCATGTGGCCCTCCCCTCGGCACAATTCGCCTTTATGTCACGCAAAGACACTCAGCACCCGCACAGTCTCCTGCTTCACGCACTGTGTCTCTTGCGCCGTTCGACTGACCCAAACAGAAATGATATCTCCACATCGTACCACAATCAGCACTGTCGGTGGCGGTGTTCATTGAGCATTTCGCTCCTTTTGCTGAAGCCGAAGAAAAACTGCGGGACTCGTCAAGACATCTTAGATGCCATTACCCCGCGCACAGCTTTTCTGTGGATGGAATAGAAAAGTATGAAGCCAACTTCTGCTCTGTATTGCGTGGAGTGGAAGTGAAAGCGGCCAGGCGAAAAAAAAAAGTGCACAAGGGCTGAGCCGCGAGACATTAGCTCCCGCTTTGTGGAAAGCAAAAAGTTTTTGTTTTTTTTTTGTTTGTTCGTTTGTTTGTTTGTTTTTTGGACTCAGCGTAAAGTGTATCACATCCATGTGATTATATTACGCGGCAATTTGTCTTGAGCTTCACCGCCTGTGGCTCGCTCTGAGAAATAACAATAATAATAATAATAATAACTTTCGCCGCAATTGTGTCCGGTGCTGTGCGGTTCACTCGAGGCGCGACAGGGAGAGTGAGGAGTGCGTTGAAGCGAATTGCAGCAGCCGTGTTGCAAAGTGTGTATGGAATTGTCGTAAAGCGTTCAGTTTGATTTCATGTGAATCTCCGGCGGTAGCTGTGGACGAGAGCAGTGATGCAGAGCAACTGCGTGTCGCTAACAGAGGGCCACGTGTCTACCCACACATTCACGCACCACTGTTGGGAAGAGTTCCGTCAATGTATACGATAAACCGCAGTCACCGGAATACATTTTATTTATTTATTTTTTTCGGTTCCCCGTCTTTTTTATGCGATAGATTAAGAATGTCCACACCAAAGCTCAACATACTGTGTGATGAGACAGTCCTCTTTGTCACACTTTAACAGAAGACAAAAGCAGTGAGAAGTCCGTACCGTTGCACGTGGAGCAAGACGAGTCGATAGCGACTGCCCATCGAGGTCTACTTCTCCTGAAGCGAAACTTTTTGTTTTGTTTTTTTGTTTTTTGTTTTCTGCTGGGCAAAGAAAGAAACTACTTGCAGCGTGGGGGAAGCGAATATAAAGTGCAAGGCCTCAGCTGCTTGTTAGCAGCCTACGCCAAGAAGTTTCACAAAGTCGTCATTGGAGTTCAATCACTCCAATTGGATATTTATATCGATCCATAATTTCGATATTGGTCGCGAGGCTATCTTTTGTTGTTCTTGAGAGATTGTAAATTCGACAATTTCTTCCTCTTCAATCCTTTTTTTTGTTTTTGTTTTTTTGTGTGTGAACACTGTGGAACCCCTTCCACACACACACAAATACATACACATACGCAAAAAAAATATATATATATATATATATAAGATGAGAATAAATAAGTACAGGGAGGATATGATACGAAAAGTTATCCACTAACTGAGAAAGAAACATTTGTTACACATAAAACTATAGGACAAATAAAATTAAAAAAAAAAACAGGACACTTATCGTATTTGTTTTTTCGTTCTTTTTTTTTTCTTCATTGTAGACAGACTGTTGTTCTTTTCATACATCAAAACGGGTTGGGGTACCCCCGACCCTAAAAAGTGAAGCCATCAAGTCAATAGCTCCAAGCATGGAATTTTTATTTAAAGGCCCCATCCATGGGTAGCAAAAATCGCACATAAAAGCAAGATATTTTAAAAAAACTCACACGACCAAAGGAAAAGAGTATTAAATGTATAAATTGCATTCGTCAAACTTGAGATCATAATCGGATTTCCCTGGTGTTTCCTCCTCTTCATTTTGTACTTTACATGCGAAAAGAACCTTTTTTTCCAATAACATTTGCTTTGGCATGGAAAGTTGGTTATTTTCCTTGTTGTTGTTGTTGTTGTTGTTGTTGTTGTTGTTGTTATTTGTTTGTTTGTTTATTTCGTATTTCAAACCCTTTTGTTTACTCACATTTGCCCTCTTTGGTTGTCAGGCGGCGTTGGCGAACTGCTGCCGCCGAGGCTCTTAATCATAAAAGGACTGTACTCGTAAAGGATTCGATCCCCACGCTTTGGCTTTGGCCGAAACCATTGTTTCCGCAACGGGGAGACCGGTGGGCTCCGCCGCGCCCATCCCGCCCGACGCGCTTTACGAGAGCCCAAATCTGAAGAGTTTGCGCGTGTCGTTTGCACATTCGCGGGCGCGGTCTGAGGGTTGGTGTGATTTGTTTTGAGATGGAAAGATAGCGCTGACCGCATCGGGCGACTTTTTCGAAACTGATTGCGTCGGTGTAGACGGTATACGAGTTCGGCGGTCTGGTGAGGCGTTGGGCCCATTCCACCAGGCGCATTTTCCGATAAATACACGGTTCGCTGCTGCGCATTGGACAAACGCCGTTGCGGCCATCCATAGACTCCCGCTCCGCCTCGAAATGGCTGTTGCCGCACGTGGTAGAGCTCCCGGTAGTCCACCGGATGCATCGCGCCCTGACGCCGAATGCGCCGCAGGACCTGTTCGAATGAAACGCGGCGCCCCGCAAGAGGAGCGAATGCGGGCATTGGTTGGAACGGTGGCGCATGGAAGCCTTCGGTCTCAGTTGTGAGGCCATGTCCTGCGACAGAAAGACCCCGCGGGGCTGTCGTGAAGGCGTTGAAGTACAAACCCATATCCCCCATGCGATTCGGCTCCTGTGAAGGGTAGAACCAAACATCTGACGCCATCGGTGCATCGAACTGTGCTTGTTGCTGTGGCATGTTCGGGTACCCGGAAAATTGCATCGGAAAGTGCTGATTCTGTCTCGGCCCCTGCGATGGTGCGACAGGGATCGCGGTCGGGGGAAGAAATCGCCCCGTAGGGGACATCGCGGTTCCGCCCGGCGAGGGCATGTTGGGCATGCGCGTCCCGTATTGTTGCCGGGTCGCTGCAGAGCGAAAGTTCTTTTGTGGCGTCAGGTAAGGCACCTCTCCCATTCTTGCAGGGCCCGGCATCTGCCCCCTGTGAGCCTCACCGCCGTTATGCATCCCCACATTGCCGAGGAGGCGCTGGAAGAGAGTCGAATGCTTCGACATATCCTCTGTGTCCATGGAGGGCAAGCCACTTTGCTGATCAACTCGAACCGCCGTCGTTTTCCAAGACATACGCTCAAAGCGCGGGCGGGGTTGCACTGCTTCCTCGCGCTGCAGTTCACCTGGGTGCGAAACACGAGGAAGAGTGGGCGCAAAGCTGGGCTGCGCATCGTTGTTATCCTTCGTACTTGGGGGGAGGCGTCCGGCGAATTGATACGTTCGCGTATAATCCTGCCTCCCCGGTATAGGCTCTAAAGTATCATCAGAAAACGGCCTCTCTTTTTCCACGTTCTGTTGCTGGCCAGTAACATCACCTGTAACTGTAACGTATCCTTGTTCCTCGTATGGTGGCTGATTGGATGGAGATGATGGTGGTAAATCCTGTGGGTATTCGTCGGCTGTGGTAGTTTTTTCATGAGCATGGGACGTTTCTCGACTCACAGAACTCCCTCGTTTCCCGCTTGGCTGCTGCTGCTGCCGTTGTTTTTGCATTGGCTTTTCTTGTTGAGATTTCTGTGGAGCTGGTTGGGATGAAGAAGTGGGTCGGCTGGAGATGGCCGGCAGGTGACTGGTCGGCGTGTCGCGCTTCGCCGCAGGCTTCACACTAATTCGCTTCTGCACGATTGCCCCCTTCGTTTCTTTTTCTTTTATCTTTTCCTTTCCCTGTTCCTCCAGTTTCCCCACAGCGCTGTCCTCCCTTTGTGATGAAACACCCGACTCGCCCGCCTCTGCGCTAATAGACCTCGAGGGCTGTGAAATCGCCGAAGCAAATTCCGGCGGCGTGACCCCTTGCCGCACGAATGGGGAAAGGCCTGCGCTCCCCTGCGAGACAGGGCTCTTCCCGGCGGCGGACTTTTCTTTTGCCGCTGTAAGCGATCCCGCGGCCGCGGCCGCCACTGCCGGCGAACTGCCGCGGGTCGAGCGCCGCGACGGCACTTGGGAGCCCTCCGCGAGGCGAGAGGCTGGCGTCCCGAGGGGCGTCTCGCTCGAGCTTCCCGGCGTCGCCTCCGGTGTCTCGTGGCGCTGGGCTTTGGGCTTTGTGGGCAAAGGCTCCTGCTGCCGCCCGGCGCGATGGGCCGCGGGCGGCACACGCAACTTGGCCCCGCGCTGCAGCGCGCGCAAGACCTGCTCGATCAGGTGTGTGTCGGCGTCCGCGGCCTCCGTCAGGCGCGCGGCCTGCGCGGAGGCGTTGGAGTCATCGGCAAAGGACGGCGAAACGGTGCGGGACCCACGGGGCTCGTCAAATACCACTTTTTCAAGGCGAGCCAGAGCATCGTGCAATGCGGAATAGCTCCGCACAAGCGAACGCATATGGCGATTGGCAGAGGGAGACGCGGGAGTTTTCTCTGAAGCACCTTCTGGTGGATTTTGAGGGTTTTGATTCGGCTGTGTACGGTCTGACTCGTCATCGCGTACGATATATTTCGACAATTTACCACCGACAGGAGCAGTGGCGGCGCGGTTGCTTCTGCTGACGACCACCGAGGCCGCACGATTGGGAGCGGTTGGCATGTGTAACGGTCGTGGCTGACTAGGTTCACTTGGCAGCGATGCGCTGGATTGAACTTTTCCACTTAGGGACTGGGATTGCAAATCCTGTCGCTGTAATGTAGAGTCACTGAGCAAATTCGATTTGCTCTGCGAATTGGGCGAACTGTGTTGCTCCAACCTCCCCCGCGATCCACCCGTATCACGCCGCTGCACCGTTTTCTGTTTCTGCTGCTGTTGTTGTTTTGACTTCTCCTGCTTGCGTCTCTCTGCACTCCTAGAGATTGGGCTTCGCACAGGTTCCGGTGATAGCGATCCGCTTCGCGCAACCACTGCCGCCCCTTGAGACATTGACTGTGTGCGCTTCTCGGATCCGAGTCGCTCCCTCTGCTGCTGAGACTGTTGCCCTCTCATTGTGGAGTCGCTCTCCAAATCTGAGTTCATCGCGTCAAATGGCATGGAGTAGGTCGTTGCATCCGCGGTTTCCATGTTTCCCAATTCTATGGGAGTGCCATGATCCATAAAAAGTTCCTCTTGAGGCACAGAGCCCCTGTCGGACACCAAAATCTCAGGGAAACCGGGATGAGACATGTACAATGCCGTGTTGTTGGGGATAAGCACATTTGAATCATGCGTTGTAGGTGATTTTTCCTCTCCCCTGTAACTTGGAATGGGCGCAATGGGCTCCGAGTCACATACATGCGACGCAGTGGCATCTTCCTTTGTCATACAAAGCGTCTCATATGCCTCCACGATCGCCCGCACATGTCTACGGTACATGGTATGACGTAGCATGACATATTTCTTCTCGTCTTCCTTCGTCTTAATGCGTGCCTCCAGTTCCACTATGAAAAGCCGCAGTTGTGCCTCAATCGATCGGCCTTCAACATCGTCTGCAATGCGTTGCAGTGCCTCCGCACTGTACTCTTCGTCCTCCGCGTCGCGTGCACCTGTGCCATTCGCGTGCGCATTTGCCGCCGAACGGCCGCCACGCCCCAGTTGCCGAAGAAGATTTGCAATAATAGTTTCCTTCTGTGAAAGTGCTACGAGTCCGTCGGCAACACGGTTCTGCGCGACTTGTAACTCGTTATCACGCTTAATCATCTTTTCCTCCATCAGTGACATCTCCTCCTTGATGTGCTTCACGTTTTGTCGCATCTGCTCCAAAGTGACATCTTGCTTTGCAATGGTCTGGTGAAGCTGTGTGTTCTTCTTCTCAAGCTCCCCCGCACGCGTCTCCATAATCTTAAAATTCAACTGCAGCTGCTCATGCTGACTCTCTAACGCTGCATACTGTTGATGACGCGTATGCAAATCCACCCGCACGCGCTCAAGAGCAAGTTTGGTAGTCGCAAAGCGGGTTTGTACGGCCTCAAAGAGCTCAAAGGAAACAGTCATGCCTGGAATTGTATCGGCTGGTGGGCCATCTTCGCCATAGAAGAGTGCCCGTATCGAAGGATAACCAGGAGTACCAACAGTATCCAGTATTCGGCGATAACCTTCACCTAAATTCATTGTCGCGTGGGAATCCGTGTTGGACTTTTTGTCCCTTTCCACACCACCAGACCCTTGGCTTTCTCCATCTTCAGAAGTCACCATATGCAATGACAGTGGCGGAACCGCTTGTTTCGCTGAGCCTCGGGGCGACGAATTCGTCGCTTCAATCATTTCCTCTTTCTTCTTATACTATTCCTCTTAGTTCTTCGTTGTTGTTGTTTTTTTTTTTGCTGTTTTTTGTTTCTTGTTTTGTTTTATACCGTATATGAACTGTCCTTGTGTTTTCTTATTCTATCAGATCTCCGATGCGTAGCGTATGTAGATCAATGGGTATATCAGAAATAGATATATATATATATATATATATATATATGTGTGCGTATACACGGGAGGAGGATGAATACTTCGTAAGTAAATATCCCTATACTCTGTTTAAAAAAAAAGAAAACTCCTTGACTAACTGCAAAAGAAAAAAAAAAACGAATAAATAAGCAACACAGAGAGGCAAAAAAAAATAATAATAATAATAATATCCAGTAACAAATAAAACTCGTCTTTCTTTCTGTTTCATTACACAGACGCGAAAAATGAACCTGTGTTCCTCAATTTTGATTTTCCCCTTTGATATCTATCCAAAAATGCAAATACGAGAAGAAATCATCTGCAATCTAATGTGTATTCATAAAAAATGAATTTATTTTCCTTTCATTCTCTCCACTTTTTTTTCTTTTTCTTTTTCGCTTCTGTGTGTGTGTGTGTGTGGTACTTCTCCCACCTAGACACTTTTCTTTTATTGGTACATCCTCATATTTCCTTATGTAAATATAGATTCGGAGTTTTTTTTTTCTTCTTTCATTTCGTTTTTTGTTTCTCTCTCTCTCTCTCTCTCTCTCTCTCTCTCTCTCTCTCTCTCTCTCTCTCTCCCTCTCCCTTTAACTTTTCATGAAACATTCACCCAAACCCCATAATCCCTCAGCAAACATATTTGCGCGACACAACAGCATCAGCGGCTGCCAATGCCATCCCGTACTGCAAGGCATTCCTTGCAGTGTTATCTCTGCTTTGCGCAGATCGATAAAAAAATAAAATAAAATAAAGTGAACGCCATTTCATTGGAAATGCGCATTCCGTTCGTAACCAGGCAGTACGATGACATGTCGAAGCGGTATGCATTTCCCTGCAGACCACACAAAGCAATTCCACCCCCAGAGATCAATACGCAGAGAACTCAGCAGAACCGTTACGCAGCCGCAATAACTCACGGCATTGTTCTTGTTTTTATTTATTTTCTTTATGTATTTATATATATATATATATATATAACTATATATGGAATAGATGAAAAGGCGCTTCAATTCATGTCCTCTGCAGTCCTCTGCGGTGTGTGAGGTGCGCCTTGTTAGCGAAGCGCATTGGTCGTGTCACACGTGACCCAAAGAACCCAATCACCTCTCGCATTCACCTCACGTACAACCGAAGCCGTTCATTGGATTATCTCATTAAGGTTTCGCCCATTTTGTGTTCTGCCCCTTGTATGGGAGCGTTGCAGTGGGGCAACCCACGCATTATCCCCAACTTTTCCAAAGTCGACAACAGCCACATCACCGGCGACGGCCCTTTCGTCTCAGAGATCATAGAAACTCTACCTGTGCAACTTTGCTGAAGTGTTAACGTCGTATGACATGGAGTCTTTTCCTATGAATAGGAAGTGTGCTTCATTGGCGCCTTATTCGAATCCTTTACATTTGGACAAAGAAGGGATCTGGCGAGATCGCTGGAGAGGGCTGACTAGAGCAATTTGGACATTGGCACTGACAATGTTAACTGTCACGCTGCGAAAATAATGTGCAAACTCAACAAAAACAAAGAGCAATGGCATGAATATAATGAGAAATTAACAATAAAGAGAATAAAAGAAAAATCATTTTCATACTAGTGAAGGATGAGGAAACACTCAACTAAATGGATTTCAGAAACCGCACGGTATATATATATATACAACCACATTCACACAAAAATAATTTGATAAAGACGCATATGATGTAATGGTATGAGTATGAGTATGAATATGAATATGTGCACTTATATGTATTTATGTGTGTGTGTGTGTGTGTGTGTTTGTCTGTGGGTGCAATGACGCGCAAAGCGATCAAATGGAATCCATAGAGAAGGGAATATGAAAGCAAAAACATAAAGGAACACATTTCTATTCATCACACGTACTGGATAGTACAAACTAATCTGTTTGTTTACACTTCATGAGCATTCTCTCGTATTCTGCCGTCGCCGGCACGAGTTCTGCCGGCACTGTTTCTGGTGTCATGGGCCCATTGAGTAGCCACCCGGTAATCATTTCATAAACAGCGACAAACTCAAGCGCTCCTGTTGTCCCTTTTTCTCGCGCCATGTCCATCGCAACGCACAGCACGGCGCCAAGCACCTGAGCGTCGCAGTGATCTGAGAGAAGTGCCTGCCGTGCCGCATCAAGAGGCCTCCGTTCAGCGAGAAACTCCTGTACAAGAACTGTATCCGCGCGGAGCCTTTTGAGCATATCAAAAGCCATTTGTCGGTATTCTGTGGACATACGCAAAAGCCGCAAAGCCATCGGCACTGTGTCGGTGATGAGACCCGGAAGTAGCAACTGATGCATTCCTTGGTGACCCAATGCGGCAACTGGGAGAAGGCGCAGAAGGAGTCGCTGGATCCCTTCAGTAAGTGTGTCTCCCGTGTGCATAACACACCGACCGTACTCAAGGATGGCGTAGTAAAGATAGCGCGCAAAAAAACGTGTTGCAGTCGTGTACGCATCCACCGATTTTTTTGCATCATCACCATCATCATCATCACCACCACCACCACTACTACTACTCGGGAGGACTGCGTTGGTCAGTGGTGCAAAGACACAGCGTTGGATAACCATCTGTCCAATGCTTTTGTTAAACCCCGCGCCCTCCTTTAGCTGCTGCTGTCCCCCACCCGCTCCCGGGCGACCCGTTGCTGTGCACACCGCAAAAATATCTCTCCGCGTGAGACCGCCCCACGCGCGCCACGGCGGTCTCTGAGGAAAAGGACTCCCATCCCCATCCACCGCACAGAGCGCGCGGCGCAGTACAAGTGTGGAGCCCAGAAAGTCCGCTACTGCCACACAGGGCTTAGGGGAACGCTCAAAGCAGGTGGAGGAGGGAACAGAGGAAGATGTGGGATCAATAAGCGTCCGCTGCCGCGCATCGTGCATGACAACGGCGGCAAAGCATTGAGACACTGCGGTAATATCTTCCTGAAGCGTGAGCATCGCACGCAGTATTGACGGGACTGCAGATCCTGCACAGTAGAGGCGATTCAAATAGAATTGCATCCGTTCCACTCCATGTGGCATGGCAGCAGCTGTCGCAAAGGGATTTACGTAAGTGAGACAGACATTCCCAGACTTTAGATCAAGGGCAAGTGGCAGAGATCGGGTATTGATAAAATCATACTCGTAGACTGCATCGCACATTGATGTAGTGGCGGGAGTTGCGTCTACTGACATAGAATAAAGCGCAAGTGAAGCAGAGAGGATTGGGCGAAAAATGGGACCCGTTGTTACATTAACCCCTTTCTCCGAGTTATTCTTCTGCGAAAAGACGCCACTGTTCCGGCGTATGCCATTTGCGAGGGAGGCAATCCACGAGTTACAACCGAGAATCACGCTTGGGCTGATGTACGAGGGTGAGAGGTAGATGTCACTGCTGGCACCACTCGCTTTAAGCACAGTTCCAGAAGAGTCAGACTGTAACTGGGATGCAAATGTGGTTGGTTCGGCATTGCAGATAATGTCAAAACAACAAGTGATTTTTCGCTCAAGGGCATGAAGAACCACAAGATTATCAATAACCTGTAAGGCTATGGGATCGTGAAAAGGGTTTAAACGAAAGTCCGCTTGTAGTGTCGCGTATCGTACAAATTCAGCTCCTTCGAGAGCAATACCATTTGCATCGACTTTCGCATAGCGATATACAACAGCGCACCCGTCACTTGGCTGTATAAAACATAGAAAAAGTCTCCGGTTTAGAGTAAGGGTACCAATAGAACCGTAGAACACCGGGGCATCCATACTTGCGGAAGAGTAGAACGGCATGCGCCCTTTCGCCTTCTCCTCCTTAGCTGCAAGACAGCTCTCTCCAAGAAAAACCTTACGAAGTGGGTGTAGACTCTCCTTCGAAGCCTCAAAGAGCTTCACAACGGTAGGTTTGTGTTTATTGATAGAGAGGAGTATACGGGATGCTGGGTTGTAGTGCCAATAGTCTGTATGCGTCGGGTAGCGGTAAAGAAGTACCCACGTCCTATTGCTTGCAACGTTGTCATTTCTCGAAGATGAGAATGTCCGCGGCATAACCTCATCAATAGCCACAAGATCGATACTAATAGATGTGATACACATAATTGTGCGACGGGTAGAAGATGAAGGCTGCAAGGAAGGAAAATTTTCATGATCCGGTTGATGAGGCGAGCGCACCCAAGAAGAATTATTACTGACATAAGCATCTTCACGCTGTTGGTGTTGCTCTTCCTGTTTCTGTGCTTCCGACTCCATTTCATGCCCGGCAATCCAAAAGAAGACCTGAATCGGATAGTGTTCTTCACGAAAGCGCAAGTTCCGCGGAGAGCATTGAAACGTTGCGACCGCACTCAGTGGCAGCGAACCCGTACAACGCTGACACAGAAAGAAAAACACCGAGTGGGAGTTATAACTAAGCGCAACAAGGTGAGCTCGACTGCCATCCTTGTCTCGCACTGGTGTTGGACAGCGCTTTGCGTGACGAATGACTCCGTCTATTTGTCTTCCCTTCACTGTCAACGCAATTCCATCGGATGGGAGATACGGGTGGTAACGCAACCAACTCACGTCTGGCACATCAGCTGTGACCGCTTTTGCGGATGCGTCTCCCGCGCCCTCCCCGTCGCGCAGAGAGAGATGGAAGAAAGCAACCTCACTGGCCGAGGCACTTATAATGACCACATCATTGCTCACCTCGTCCACGTAGACACGGGAGACATTAGGGGAAAAGCGAAAGAGGGGTTTCTGGAAAACGATAAACGGGGGAACGGTCGGGATATCAACCGCCATAAGTGCACCTCGGTACTCCGCTCGCAGAAATTTACTATATATTCCTTCTGCGAGGTAATATCTTAAGTAAATATTACACAAATAAATGAGTAACGGAGAAATTATTATTATTATTTTTTTTTAAAAAAATGGGGGAAAGGGATAAATGTAAAGAAGACTCACCGAGAATAAGTGCATTAATAACACAAAATTACATACACAGAGAGAGAGAGAGCGAGAGATAGAGAAATAAAAATAATCACACAATTCAAATATTAAATTCAACTGTCTTGTTGACTTTGTCCTTGCAGTTGCTGTTTTCTTCAATATCATTGTTAGTGATAGAAGTATTGAGAAAAAACATTCATAAAGTTAGTATCCCAGTTCACGACGAAGGAATGTTTTGGGACTTGTAAGCCACGCCATGTCGTAGCTCTGCGAGGACATAATTGCATACAGAAACATCATCGAGCATGTTGCTGGGGCCGTCATGGTATGAAACAAGATGTCAAACCCGACAGACAGCACAAACACTGTTGTGAGCAGTGGAAAAGCGTAATAAAAACGACCTACCATGTAGCATCCACAGCACCACAAAAATACTTGAAAAGCTCCCGGTGTCCTCCACTTCACCCAACTCCAGTACCGTGGCATCTCATCCACGTTGCGTGCCATCCACTCGGGGAGAAACTTATAGTAAAAGTATTGGGTATCACTGACTAGATTGCGGTACCGCCTGTCGAGCGTTGGGCTCTTTGTAATAATCTCATACGCCTTATTAATCTCGTTAAGCCGCGGGATATCACCACTTCCCTTTGGGTCAAGGTCCGGGTGAACCTCTCGCATGAGCTCATGATACCGCAGCCGTACCGTCTGTGTGGAGGCCCCCGGCTTCACCCCAAGAACGCCCCAGGGATTATACCCCACCGCCTCTTGCGGCCCATTTCCATTCGCACTTCCGGGACTCTTGGGGTCCAGACTCCCTCGCGGGGAGACGACGTCCGACTCGCGGGGCTTTGACGCGTGCCGCGAGCCCTCAATGTCGGCAGGGACCGTACCGTACGGGGCCGCGCTGCTGAGAAATCGCCGTGGGAACGAAAGTGATAGTGCGGTAACACGGTCCCGACCTACGCGTAGAGTCACTCGCCTCATTTGGGGGACTTGGGGCAAAGGTGTAAGAGCAAGGGAGGTACACAAGCAAATGAAAAAAAGAAGAATAAAAAAAGAATAATAATTAAAAAAATAATAATTAAAACGGAGCAAAAGAAGTTAGACGCTATACAAGACAGGGAACTGGGTTAAAGCAAGTGGAATCAACAGATTTGCTTTTGTTCAGAAGTTGATTATTATTAATAATGAAAAGAACAGCAAGAACTGCTGTGTAACAACCAGAGCATACTTATGCGTTTCCTCTCTGTATGCAATACTCTGTTTTTTTTTTTTTTGTTTTTGTTTCCTTCTTTTCTCTTTATCTCTCTCTTCCTCAGAACCACACACAGCCACAACCACATATACAGAAGCACAGATGTATCCATTTCACCTTCACGATCATGTTTTCATTTTGCTCGAGATTATATCTTCCTCTTTTTTTTTTTTTTTCTCTCTCTCTCTCTCTCTCTCTCCTCCCCTCCCGCCTTTTTTTTTTTTTTAAATGGGAAAAGATAAAGAGAAAAAAAAAAAATCTTATTACATCACGAAAGCCCAAAACAGAAAGTGAAGCACAAAGTACACACCAACAATTGTGTCCGGGACAAGGCTGATGAGTGCTGCCCAAAGCAATGTCCATAGAACGCCCCAGAGCCGTGCAGCCATATGATAAAGAAAGACTGTTGCGACAAACAGTGAAACGGTCAGCCCGACACGCGTTGGTGTGGCATCCCTCACAGTACCGACAGCAAACACATTGTGTACACCCCGCACGCGCGGAAAAATAAAGTATCCAATCATGGCTGTCCCCGCGTGGTGAAGTATGGTCACTGGGTTCAGAACGCTACCTTCAGAGCCGCCGCGGAGTCGGCCATAGTGCGATACACTGCGCGGCTCTTCCACAAGAAGAAGACTGTGTGTGACACTCACAATAGAGCATCGCGCTGGTACTGAAGAACAGAGTTTCAAAAAGACAGAGGCATTCACGGCAAGTGCCCCTCCACTGTGCCCATCGCGAATGTAACCATGCACTGTTTGCAGATGACGCCGGCCGAATCGCACAAAGTCTGCGGCAATCGTTGCATGTGCCTTTTCCGCTGCAGATACGTTCACGTGAAATTTCAGCTCAGTGTTATTGTTTGTCTTCCAGTCTTCTAAAAAGATTGGAGCACTCTTGAGAAGTACAGTTGGGCGTTGTGGCAGTGGAACCTCATCCCCGAGAATATCGCGCAGCTTGTATACAATGAGTTCAAACACCAAGTGCGGCTTACCAGCGCGCCATTGACCGAGAAACCGCGACAAACTCTCTCGCGCGGCAAAAGGACATATCATTGCAAAAGCCCATTCCCGAGGAACGCGTGCAGCGGCAAAAAAAGGAATGCGCAATGGCGCCACAAGTGTACCGCTGTCAAGTGGTGGAAACGGGGATGGGGGAAAAGCCCATCGCCCAGTGAGGTCTCCGGCAACCATGTACGTGGCGTCGGCGAGGAGACAGCCGCGGCACTCCGTTGCAATACCGGGGACGGCGAAGAGAATCTCTTCCACTGCGCTAAAAGAGCGAATGGGTGGAATAGTTTCCCACTCATTGTTGTCATAGCTGTAAATTCCAGATGCATCTGCGGGAATGCGAATGCCAATAAAGGTGTTGTTGTATCGATTGACAAAACGGTATCGTTGGAGGTTTATAGGGTCAGCGAACACGGTAGAGAAGAGATAACTCACAAAGTGCGACCGATAAAGCCCTGCGTGGCGAAGAAGAAGATGATGGGCACTTTCAAGACCGTAGTGCTCCACAATACTAAAGCTGTTCATCAGTGCCACGTCATGTGGCGTGCGTCGGGCGAATGGTGGCTGCTCGCCAGACGGATCCATCACCGCCACTTCTCCTCCTCGTCCTTCGGTTATTGTTGCTCCTCCCCCCGCCGCCGTCATGCCCCGTTCGCTTTCCGGCAAAGCCATGCGTGGGGTTCTCTTCGTATTCCACATATCATCATAGTTTGCCTCATGCGCATCCGTGTCGTCTGCGTCTGTGCCAACGCGTGGGTTCCATGTGTCACCGATGAGTTCGATGCCAAACTCCACACCTTTGCGTCGCACATCGCGTTCGCAGACAAGCAGTGGCCTGCGCGTTGTTTGACTCCCAAAAAATACCTCTTCCAGTTGCATTTTATCAACAGGTAACGTTCGCACATGCAACCGCGCAAGTGTTGGCCGTACCTCCACAACGAACGAGACGCTCGTCCTCCCTTCTGTGTAACTGTCCTCTGTGAGAGCGCCGTAGAGTGTGACACGCAACAATCGCGGCTCGCGTAGTCTCGCGTACAGTGGTGCACTGTCCTGTTGCTCGTCATACTCCCCCGGGCTGAGCATTTGAAACGCAGGACAAGGCGGGAGCTGCAGAAACACATGTTTCCTGGTCCAAGGCGCCGTTGTGACGCGAAGCCCCGCGTGCATGGCCGCAAGACAAGGCTTGAGGCCGGCACCAGGTGTCTCTGCGCGACTAATGTTTGGGTTTGGCACTTCCTCGAGTTGCACGCGATCAACAGGAAAAGGATCCGCGGCAAATGTTGTTCCCGTCACACGCACTTCAATGAGCGGCGGCGCGGCCTCCACTTCGCACTGTTTGATGAACGGCGGCATCGCTTGCACACGGGGCGGGGTGTCTGTGATCTCCAGGCGACCAAAGAGAACAAGCGCATGGGGATTCCTTGCCGCACCGGTCTTTGGTGCAATGCGAGTGCCACACATAACGTCCTTGTGCAGTGCAGTGCGCAAAAACATAGTGTGCGGAACAGCAAAATCCGCACGGCGCGGGAGTGTCAGTCTTACTGCCGCGACTTCCACTCCAGCAACGCCACGATAAAGCCGCAACAGTGCCTCGAGCCGCGTTGCGTTATCCGTGCCTTCAGTACGTGTTGGGGGAAGGGCAATAGACAGCGCTCCGTCTTTTTCCTTTTCTTCTTTTTCTTCTTTTTCATCCTGTGGTTTAGAGGCGCGTTCACGGCGAGAGCGTTCAATCTCGTGGAGCTGACTGCGTGTAATGCGGCGGCGAGAGAGTGCGGCTTGAATATCTGCGGGAAGGCCTGTCACGTCAATGCCATCGCGCGTTAATTGATACGCGCGACGCAGAGCCTCGAGTTGCTGTTCCACAACCGCAAGCGTTACAAATCGCTGCTCACGCAGTGGCACCCGCCGCACTCGCCGCGCATGAAGTGTGTCCGCGGTATCCTCCGTACTTGGCAACATGTGCGCCAGCGATGCGAAGAGCGGCTCGCACGCAATCCTTTCGTCCCGCACGCCTCCCACATACTCCGCCCACGCCACATCCGCGCCACCGCCGTCGGGGCGATTCACTTCTGCCCAGTGGGTCAGTAGGTCCGAGCCGCGCAAAGTCCCCGCGGCACAGCGCGCGAGGAGTGATGCCCCAAACCCGCCGGTCGGCCGCGGTCGCGCGGTGTCCAGTCGCAGCGTCACTGCCGCAGCGGAGGCGCCGGCGTCCCCACTGACGTCCAACTCCGACGCCACCGCATCCGGGACCCCGAGAAGACTCAACATTGGCCGCATGACGCGCTCATCGCGGTCCAGTGCGGCGCCGGCGGCGTCGACGACGGGGAGAAACCGCTCGCCGGCCGCGTCCACGCCGCGGAGGCCGCGGAGCGCCGCGCCGCCTGTGATCCACGCGGAGGCGCCGTCGAGCACGGTGCTCGGCACCACGTCGCCCCCGCCGTGCGCGCAGAGCCGCGGGGACCCGGGGCGGTCGTGCGCGGCAAACAGAAACTGCGAGACCTCGGCCGACGACATGTGCCGCGTGGCGCGCGGGGTGAATGCGAGACAGCGCCCCGCGCGGAGCTCGGCGCCCGTCCACTGCGCGTCGTCGCGTGCCCACCACGGCGGAGAGCAGCCACGCGCCGCAAGAGACTCCGCCGCCGCCTTGACACGCGCCTCAAAGACATCCGGCGCGACAAGGCGCACGCGACCGTCAAGCACGGAAGGCGGGAGATCGCCGGGAGGCCCCGCAGAGGGCGGTGAGTCGCCCGCTGCGTGTGTATCCAACGGGGATGAGGACAACGGCTCTTGTGTTTGTGGTCTGTGTGGCGACGATGGCGGCGGCTGCGAAGTTGCGGCATTGGGTGATCCCTCCGCATGTAAGCAGAGCGTGATGCGACCTTTTCCCGAATACGCGTCACATTCATGATCCAGTGTTGTGGTTGCATGCAAAAAGGCTGAAACGCGCTGTACTAGAAAGCGTAGTGCGCGTGGCCGGCACTGTCGGCCCAACATTGGGCCAAAGAGACGAGGAGAGGTGTGTAGTTCGTACTGAAGATGTGTTCTACCAATAGGCAACCGCTCCACACTCACCGTCTCCCCTGCGCTGGTCTCGTTTGAAGCGGCCCGCACTCGCAGTTTCGGAACCTTTTTACCCATAAGTATACCACCAAGCGTACTTTGTTGTTGTTCCTCTTGTTTGCGTTGTGCCTCGTCGTCCTTTGCTGTGACAATGTGCCAGTTGAGAGTAGATGCCGTACCACGTATCTCAATACCGTCATCTAGCGTCACAATTCGGTTAGCGGGCAAATTCTCTGTAAGCACATGCAGTTGCATGGTGTCATAGTCAACCATTACCGGCGAATCCGAGTCACCGGCAATGCTCATGTTTTCATCTCTGTTTATTGCATAAATGGCCCAACGCAGTGTCACAATACCAAAAGGCAATCCTCGCACGACTACGCGGTGCCGTCTGTCGTGATCAAAGCGCACACCACTAAAGTTTTCCGGGGCGGTAAGTGTGACATCGGGGGAGGTCTGCACAGAGATAACTTCCCATTGTCCGTAAAACTCACACTCGAGCTCCCGCGGAATAGGAACCGCGACGAGCAGTGCGGAGTCACCACACACAACGATTTCTTTATGTTTCACCTGCGCAATTGTAACGCGCAGTGTTTCTACGTGTGTGACGTTTGGACAAACGCCCGGGTGACGTGGATCCGGTTGACTGTGCTCAATAGTGTAGAGCCCAGGGACAGTAATTCCATCCAACAATGCCGTCGCGCCACCGCGCTCAATAGAAAGCGGATGGTGTTCCATTGGCATAAAGTGAAGCGTTTCAATAAGTCGCTGCGTTCCGACAAAAGATGTCGATTCAGGGACTATGCTTAGCGTACGCCATGTGGAAGTGCGAGTTTTGGCCGGCGCGTCCGCATGCAACAAAAGCGATCGGCCAATAACCCAATGTGTGCGTACCTCACGTCTCTGCGCCGCCTCACAGACTCCACGTGCGGCGTTTGCGCCCATTGCTTTAAACCGTGACGCGACACTCACCGGGAACACACGGCGTACAGCAAACGTATCCGTACGTGCCGTCTGTGTGATGGCATTCTGTACAGTCAATGTGCAAAGAGACTCATTCACACCGGTGGACTCATCGTGGCGCAGGACTGTGTGCGTAGGCGTACGCCTCTCCACACGCATCGCACTACCCCGAGGGCACTGCCATGTCATGTCAAATCCATATTTTGTAAAAAGCCACGGGTGCCGCGAGAAGTCATATGTCGCGCTGCAAAATGGCACAACTGCAACTGCCGAGGAAGGAAAGGATCCCGCGTGTGGGTCTGTGTGAACCATATGCGTAGGGCTTAGTGCGAGTATAGATATATCCGACTCACGTGGCGCACACATTCCGCGTTGTGTCATTACTTCCTCATCCTCCGCGAGTGGTGTGCCGGGCAGTGGTGCCACAGGGCGAACTGTGTACTGCAGTGGATGATGCACACTGCCACCAAGCCCGCGTACAGTCAAACGGCGTCGTGCGGCATCATGCTGAATGCGAAACTGTTCGCCCATTTCCAAGTCCGTTATGTATGCTTTTCGATTTGCCGCGGCACTGGAATCTTCTTCTTCTTCTTCTTCATCATCATCCGCATTCAGGCTTTCAGGTCGTGTATGGTTCGGCATTGTGCCTTCAAATATAACGCGGCGGCGGATAAGCAGTGGGGCGGCAGTGGCGGCGGCTTTATTGTCCTTTTCATCGTTTTCCTCATCTGCGCGCACAAAGTGCGCGTCTGTAATGCCCATTTGATGCGCCGCGCGGTGTGTGTCGTTAAACTCCGCGGAGAAGTACGACTGCATCACTTCTTCCTCTTCTTCGCTTGATCGAATCTTCACATGCTTTGCCGCCGCTGACGATCTCTCGTCGCCTGTGAGAAAGCGATAGTCTATCTCCACTCCGTCCCCTGCGACAGGTATGACGCCAAGTGCTGTGTAGTTCATGCCATCACGAAGCCATTCAACGAATGGCAGCGCAAATGTTTCCATCGCATCGCGACGATAAAAGCGCAATGACTGTGGAAGAGCGCAGCGGCGAATAGAAAACGTTTGTGTGGCACTGCCGGCAAGATTCCGCGCGGCCCACACAACTTCGCAGCGAAATCGTACAGGGACTCCACAGACAGTCACCGAACTGCCTTTTTCGTTCTCTAAATTAGGTTTCATTGTTCGCTCATCATAATTCGACTCCGCAATGTCCTGTTTTTCTTCCTTTTCCTTTTCCTTTTCATCTCCTTCACTTTCTCCTTGGTGCTTTTGAGCCTTTTCCACCAGCACGTCATGCAAAATCTCAACCCGCGCATCCCCACGCGGACAGTTCCCGACTCGCCACACCTCTTCCTCGTCCTTATAAAGTCTGCGCGGGGCATGCAGGCGCACACATGAACTTTCTGTGTAAACCTCCACAACCGCCGGCGCAATGGCGGCGGCCGGGACAGCCGTCACACGAATGCGATGCTCCACCACTCGCGGCGGGCATCGCGCCACGTACGTCCCGCCGCCGCGCAGTGCGACCTCCTCCCCCGCGTCCTCCGCGACGAACCGCAGCGTCCCCCGCGGGAGCATCCCCTCCCGGTTCGGCACCTGCGATGTGTCCAGGCGCGCAGTGAGGCGCGAATCCGCTGAAGTGAGGCGCAGTGGGTGTCGCGTAAGCCATCGCCCACGCGGCGCCCCATTGACAGGCGGCGCGCGTACGGTAAAGCGCACGGCGTTCATTGGTAAGGACAGGGACACATGTGTGGGGACATCCGACATGCGGCGCACCACAATAGCCTCCGGCGAGCGCAATCGCACCACACGCGCGTCACTCTCCTTTGCACTGTCCGTGTCACTGCTGCCGACGAGAGCGTCGCGGAGTTCCGCCGCAAGCGCGGGGTCTGTGTTCGCCATTGTAAGGAACCGCGAGGCATTCGCGACGGCGAGCTCCCACTCCCACGCGATTCCCGCAATGCCGCGGGTTGGCATGCGCAGTGTCCCCGACACGCCAGAGATGTCCCCCAGCGCACACGGGCCTTGCGGTGCGGGGGAGCACACAAAAGCCCCGCCCCGCACACGCACAGGAAACAACGGCGGAAGCGCAGGCCGAAGATCAAGCGCACGCAAAGGAATGTCATCGTCGCATGCGGTGGAGGGTGAGATGTCGGGGCGAAGGAGAATCGATTGCAGAGACCACAGCTCGTGTGTCTCGAGGAGTGTGGGCTCACACACCGCGTCCACGTCACTCGTGTAAAGGGAGATGTCGTTACGCCCCACAAAGAGAGCGTAAGGGACGGCAGAAATAGAAAATATTTTGTGAGAAACGCGACGTTCTTCCTGTGGGAGCGGTTGGTCCTTGCGTGGGGTGTGGCTCCAATACGTTTCGTATTGGTTCGAGGCCTCAAGTGCGTCACGTAATTCCGTCCGCCCCGTCGTTTCCGCTGATGCGTGCATGAGGCGTACCACACCAAAGTGTGGTGTCGGGCCGGAGTGTACAACAGGCCAGGTACGCGATAATGGCAAACGCAAAACAAACTCCCCCACATCTACTTGTGCAAGAACGCCACGTGTGGCGGTGAGGCGCACAATATAAGTGCGATGGGGCTCTATAGAAACGTCACTGCTGTTTGCGCGACCGCGAAGCAACTGTCCCGCGTGTGTCATTGCCGCAATGTGAATATCTTCATCGAGTACAGTGTGACCGGTATCTTTATCCACCACAGCCCACCGCACCATTGTGGCCGGGAGCAGTGGAGGGTCAACGGCAAATGAAACAGTCCATCGCGTAGAGCCCTCAGTAGTAGCAGGCCATTGTTTGATACTCGGCGGTGAGGCCGTACGAGCATTGCCGCTGTTGCGTTGGGCAGAGACACCACAGTGCGAGCCAAGTCCAATGACATGCACTGGCGGCAAGCTATCGACTCCAGCGCGCAGCAAAGGCATCACCAGCAACGTGTGGGGACACTTGCACTTTAGGACTCGGTTAGAGATCTTTAGCTGAATGTCCGCAGGGACACTAGGGTCTATGTTCACGTTATGGATTTCCGCGCCAACGGCACCACTCGTAAGAATCAGCACATCCCCGTCACCATCGTTCTGCTGCGCCACATCATCAGTAGTGAGTTCGTACGTTGCGTCGTACCGGCGCTGTTTTACTGTGTCCACAAGGACTACACGCTCACGCGGAAACATACCGCGCTTCTCCTCTGCGCGCAGTACCTGAAACGGCGTTGCCTGCAGGAGTGTGTGAAGAAACGCATCGTAAAGCTCCGCATCTCGCAAAAGTTGTCCACTGTACTTGTAACCACAACAAAGACTCATCTTTAGCGTAAGGTTGGCCGCCATGACAAAGCTTGACGGGACGAGAAGTTCACCAAAGGTGAATGTTCCAGTGGCCCACACCATCGCGGAGCGTGGACATCCCCTGTACGGAGAACAGGAAGAGACGTTTGCGCCAATATCGTCGAAAAATGGAAATGAAGGAGGAGGCCGTTCGCCGAGGGGCGTGAAGGAATCTCCCGCAGTCGCTGCATGGCACGCAAGAAGGAACAGAATGACAATAGTAGGAATTACTGATCCAATGGAACGCGGCAGCAACTGCTTCTCCTGCATTTGCACTCAAGGCCCCTAAAATCACAATTATACCAATAAACCGGAGATTTCTACAATTATTGAATTTCCTTAAGTGAAAAAAAAAAAAAAGAATTAAATCAAACTATGTATCTTTTTTTTTTTGTTGTTGTTGTTTTTATGTCGCTTGCTTTCGTTATTGCTTTCTTGGATAAACCCTTTCCTTTTTTTTTTTTTTCTTCTTATGTATATATATATATATGTGTGTGTTTGTGTGACTCTGCGCGTGTGCGCTGTAAGCAGTTGCAAACCCACTCGCAGTCACCTTTCCTAAGAGGGGGAATACTTCTAAAAAAAAACAAAAATAAAGAATCAAATTATTATTATTATTTTTTTTTTAAATTGTAGCGTTGTAAAAATAAAAATATAGAAAATAAAAATACGTATAGAGCAAATTCGTCTTTCTAACACTTAGGCTGTTTAGAAATAGCACGACGGGGGGTATCTTCTCATATAAAAAAAAAGAAAAATTTTTTTATAAAAATTATAACACAATTGAAGTGAGATAAGACAGCGAAAAGGGGTTGACTCTGTTTAACCGTCAACGTAGGTATACTGTCTTCTTTAAATCACAATGCGTCTCCTTTCCTTTCCATTTCTTTACTTTTCCTTTTGTTTTTTTTTTCTTTTATTATTTTTTCTTCGCTTCTCAAAGAAGGCAAAACAGAAAAAGGTATATTTTAGACTCATATTTCCAAGATAACGCGCAAAGATCCGTTCTCAATTAGAACTTTAGATTCATTGAGTTTAGCGAGCAGGATGGAAAGAGCATATATAAAAGTAAAAAAAAAAAAAAAAAGACAGGGAGCAAACAAAGATACCCCGGGTACTATGCAATAAAATGAACAAAAAAAAAAATTCAACAGAGTTCACATACAGGTAACCCAAATAGCAGATGAAAAAAAAAAGGTTAATTTCTAGTTCCGGCGTTATTGAAACATAATTCTCCACAGTCTGATAAATACCACCATCGCTCGCTGTTTTAAAAACGAAAAAAAAAAAAAGTAAGCATGATGGCATTTCCCTTAACAAAGTAATCTTACATCTCGTCGTCCGGTACCTCTTCTAGTTTGCTATCAGGACATGTGATCCACTCGTGCTTCAAAAGCTCTGCCGCCGATGCCCGCTTTGCTTGTTCATGCGCAAAGCAACGCTCAAAAAAGCTGTAAAGGCTCTTTGGACATGTTTTTGGCACACCAGTCGGCATACCTCTGCTTTTTGAAATATGGAACATAATCTGAAAGACATTTGTGTTTCCGCTAAATGTCCACGGCGTACGTCCCAGAAGCTCTAGCAGCAGACATCCCACGGACCACACGTCGGCAGGTTTCGAGTATCCGCCTTCTTTTTCGCTTAGCACTTCAGGCGCCATGAAGAGCGGAGTCCCGACCATTGTCTGAAAGCCTTCATTGCCCATTCCACCAGCACTGTCTCGCAGTGCAGTGCCGATGCGCCTGCTGCAGCCAAAGTCGGCTAACTTCGCCTCGCCCAAGGCACTGATTAGAACATTGTCACTCTTAAGATCACGATGAACAACGTTCATGCTATGCAAGTAGTTTAGACCTTCAAGAATCTGTCGTGTATACGCACGGACAAGGGAAATGGCGAAACGCTCTTTCGCACGCTCAAATTTTCGTCGTAGGTGTGTGAGACTTCCTCCGTGGCAGTGCTCAATAAATATCTCTAACTGCCGCTGCCCGTTGGAAAGTTCTTTTGTTTGACATCCGTAGTAAGCCACAATATTCTTATGCTTCAGTGAACGCATGAGGTTAATTTCTCGTTTAACGCTTTGTAACTCCTCCGACTCTTCATTGAGTGGAACTTCCAGCACTTTCACTGCCATAATGGTACCTTCGCTTGTGATACCCTCGTAAACACTGCCGAAAGAACCTTTCCCGAGCAAGGCCATCTTGGTCCATATTACCTCTTCATCTTCGCGAAAATTAATAGTTTTCGCTAAACTTCGTGACGTGTCCATATTGAAATGTGAAGAGTGATTGCCCTGTCGGGAAGTCGATTCGTTTGAATCAGCGAGTGTCATGGAAGTCAGCGGTATATCCCCTGCAACTTTGGTATTACCAAGAGATGGAGTATCAAAATAAGCATCCCGCTTTTTAGCCTCCAGTCGCGCCTTGTACGAGTCTCGTACGTACAATCGTAAAACAGTGCTGCTGCTACGATCCCCATAGTCCACTGCAGTGCGAGAGGGATCATTGATAGGCATTAGAGGAGTGCTACCATGAGCCGCCTCGCGCGAAGAATGGCGCTTGCTTGCGCATTGTGCTTGGTTTGATTGTGGTTGAAGTTGAGACGCTTTGTGTGCTTCTTCCAACGCAAGTTTCTCTTTTTCGATAGCCTTCCAAAACTTTTGAGTGAGTTTTTTAAAGTCCTTTGGGACATCGATGTCAACATGATCACCCGCAGCATCAATGCAGTACATGTCAAAATCACTAAGTTTTTCATAGGAAAAACGCCGCATAATATCTTTTTTAAATCGCGATAATCGCGCATATTTTCCAATATAGAGTACCTTCACATTACGGTCGTCTTCACGAGAGACTTTTACAGTAATCTTTGAGGACTGTCCTCGCCTTCCTCTTCTTCTTCCTAATTCCGAACCTCCATCGGAGACATCAGAGTCATCCTCCTCCTCATCAGTCTCTTCCTCATCCTCTTCACTCTCATCTTCCTCATCACCGTCCTCCTCATCCCACCCATCTTCTTCTTCCTCGTCGTCTTCGTCGTCGTCCTCTTCTTCTTCTTCTTCGTCGTCGTCATCGGCGTCTACATAAGCGTTTTCTTCTTCACGCGTAGAGGAGTTGGAGGTACCTTTGCCTGTGTGAATGTACGGCAGGCGATTGTCCACTCCAGACGAGTGACCTTGCGTCGTGCGCTTGTCACGGTCGGTCACGCTTGGCGAGACGGAAGGGTTTTCGTGCAAAGGGTGAGAGCGGGAGACCGGTGAGCGAATGGCGAAAGGCGGCAGGTTGGGCGTGACGCTTTGCCCACGTTCCTCTGTGACAGTTGCTCCTTGTGAGGACCCTGTCGTTTCCAGTTTCTTTTTACTTAACTTTTCCTTAGGCAACACTGTTTCAGCACCGGATACGGGTAAGACCGCTACCGCTGAGGAGGCTGATGTCCCTGAGGCCTTTGAATTCCTTTTTGTGTCCAATGAGGACGACCCTGGCGTACTAGTTTTGTTATCCTTCGCTACTGGACCCCCTACAGCAGTGTGTAGTCTATCCTTTGTCTTTCCCGGGACCGATGTCCTCATTTCACCATAAGGTGTTACCTTTAACTTTTTTGTCTTTGAAGTTTCGCTTACCTTCCGAGAAGTTGAGTTGTCCTCCTCTTTTACTACATCACTACTTTTCACAGTTTTTTTCTTAGAGCTTTCATTTGGACAAACCGTAGAGGATCCACGCTTAGCGACCGACTTTGTAGGCGCATGAGACCGGTGATTCGCCAGCATGATTTGGGTCTCTTTACGCACGTCAACCTCAAAGTCACCGCAAAACCCGGCGCAAGAAGAAAGATATTTTGCTCTAAAATTATACTAAATGGGATGAAAGGACAAGAGCAAGAATAGAAAAAAAAAAAAAAAGAACACCAAGAGTAAGTATATCCTTGGTAGAACAAATTCAACACCGGCTCAGAGTAAAACGCAAAAAAAAAAAATAAAGTAAAAACAAACATACAATATTAAGAATTCCACTTTTTTTTTTGTTGTTTCTTCTTACAATTAATCAACAGTTGTTGTTGTTGTTGTCTCTCAATGCATAGAGGGTAATGTGAAATAATAATAAAATAAAAATCACTGTGGAGTATGAGTGTACATGTAGAGTTGCAAACAAAGATAAAAAAAAAAAAGTGTATATATTGTTCTGTTCTCGGATACCTCTCACTATGCGCTCAATAACCGCATCTCGACAAAGTAAGATTCAAAAGGATAAGAAAGCTGAACACTACTTCAACATCACGTGAATGTAAATTTCCGCACAGATAAATAGGCAAAAAAACATAGTGAGAGTCAATAACGAAACAAAACATAAGTATAAATAAATAAATAAATAAATAGAGTCTTTTTTAATATCTTTCCAGACGCCATCCATAGCATCCTTCTGGAAAGGATAAGTGGGAAAAATTGCTACTCCCAATTTTAACAGCACCAAAGCCGAATTTTTTAGACATTTTCTCTTTTTTTTCAACTCTCACTTTGCATTCTCTCAGATCTCCATCTCTAAAAAATGTCAACAAATGGTATGCATTGATGCAGTAGTTGATATGAATAAATGCATAGACACACATGCATGCACATAATTATGTGCATAATAACAAAATAACTTACCTACCCCTTAAAAGGACCTTCGTTTTTTTGTTTTTTTTTTTCTTTTTTGCTATAAGAACTACTGCATCCTTGGTTTAATGTCCGACAATGATTGCTTTTACCCATTCTTTCCCCCCCCCCCCACTCTCCACCCTCTTCGCAGCGCTCATTCTCAACCGCAACAAATTCCGCTCCCGGGACTGCGGGGGACGTCCTGATTTTTGCTCCTCTTCCTGTCGCAGTGGGTAAGACTTGCGGAAATGAGACTTGCAGGTATGGGATCCTCGCTCTCTTGCGACTGCGTTGATGCGCACGGGGGGAAAAAGAAAAAAAAAAAAGATATATACTTCTCCGTAAACTGCGCTGCAACGGCTGACGCTCCCATATACTGCGCATTGTGTGAAACAATCACCCGATATGTCTGTGAAAGAAAAAGGGGAATGATCCATCGATGTCACTTGACGCATGCCAGACATGGGACAAGGCTCTTCCTCAAATCATTATTTTTCTCTCTGTTACATGAATAGAAACTGCCTTGTTGCAGAAGCGGAGTCCCATTTTGATCGAGGCTCAGCGGATCCAAAGGATTAAAGACCACCTGTGTCTGGTAAAGGGACCCTTGCACGTAATATTGTTGTCGAGGAGCTTTAAAGAGTGGTGAAGACAGCGGAGGTCCTCCAGCTTCGCAAAACAGCAACCACTGTGGTAGTGCGCGTATGTGAAATACCGTTGGAGATGGATACGCGTATCCATTCGAATGTCATGCAAACCAGTGAAGAAGTTCATTCAGTACACACTGTAATATCTCGTACAGCAGCTGCGTGAATATTTCCTGCCTTTTTGCGCACATCAGTCCGGAGTTGAGAGCGAAAGAAGTTGGGGCAGTGAAGTGGCAGGAGCTGTCAAGCATCACGGATGATCCCTTTTGGCAAAGTCCCCACAGTGAGGCTTCGAATGTTTAGAAAAAAAAACAGCAAGCCGCTAGACATGCCCCAAGGCGCTGGGCACACACAGTGGTATCCGTGCCGGACGAACATGCCCTAGACAATGACCTTGATGGATCTTTTTCGCGCCCTACCCAATTCCCCCCCCCCGCTGAATTCTTCAGTAAGGGCAGCTTTTGCATCGGTGAAATGTCATTCCAACGGGGAGTGGCGGGGATAGGGATTCCGGTGGGGTAAAAGCCACTGGTTATCGGAACGAGCTTGCACGCGGCAGCCATGGGCCCACGCCATCCTGGCTAAACGAGTTTTGCCAGCGGCGACGGCTTCATAGCGACGCAATCCCCCCCCCCCCCCCCCGTACGGTATAGACAGGTCCGGCACCTGGAGAACTGAGTCCATTGGCATAGCAATGGATGAAGACACGATGACCAGCAGCAGAAAATGACGCAGTCTGCGCCGACATCTTCGTTAAGCCAAAAAGATTGGCCTCGTGGCGAATAGATACGTTTGCGCTTGCTCCGCTTGTGATCATCGAATTAACCACAGAGCTCCCGCTACTTTCATCCAAAGATGTCATCAAAGGAGGTAACACGGAATCCGCCTGCTACACTCACGGAGAATCGCTTTCTGCGCCGTTCTCCAGACTGAGGCGCCCAAGGCTTTTTCAAATAAATAAATAAAAACCGCCCAACCAAACTCCCTTCTCCCCCGCCGTCTTCAATGCTATGACCGGAGAGCCCACTTGCGGCGACGCGGAAAAGACAAAGCAAAAAAAAAAAAAATCTGGCGTCGACAGAGATGCGCCGGTTGCTCTACGACAAATCAATGCAGACAGAAAACTAATTTTTTGTTTGCGCGTCCCGGCATGGCGAACTGTCTCGCAGAGTGTCACAGCCTGCGGCGGTGTGTGTTGCGAATAGTCAATCTGCAAAGAACGGCGCGCTTCAAGTCGCCTCTGTCAACATTTTCATTGTCGCAAATGACATGCAAATTATCCGTACTCAATCACGTTTGGATACCTTGATAAACTTACTTTGCCCTCTTTAGTTTTGGTTTAGTCAATACATTCCTTTCGTCTTACTTTGTTCTTATGAGTAAGTTTTGTCAGTTTCTACAGGACTGCTTTCCTTCTTCAAACTCGCAAGAAGTTGCAGAAAAGGAAAGCCGCAAAAGAAAAGCAAAAGTATACCGAGTAGCTCGCCAACATACAAACCACTATCACACTCAACTTACAATAAGCCGTTCGCTTAAAAATGGTAAAGCTTTCTCATATATAACGCAAACTAAAAACTGTAGATATACACTCTCTACTTTGTCCTCTCTTTTTCCCACTCTCTCACTGACTTGTTTTTTTTTTTTTTTTTTTTTTTTTTGTGAGTGTGTATTAGTTTGTTTTTGTGTTACGCATTATTACATACTGGCTTCTTATTGTATACAGACAAACTATTCGACAGTAAATATAGAATTTAGAGCACATTTTTAGCCATGTCACGAACGCATGCTTCACTATACACACACTTTATCCCACTCACCGCATATCATTTACTTTACCAACGAGAAAATGTGATCTTAAGAAACCTGGAGCTCTGCTTTTTTTTTCCCCCTTCGTTCTGTTGACACACGCAGTCAGACAAGTAAGCGAATGGGTAGATATCGGAGACGCACAAAATCGGAGGTGGATTTTTACCATCTTCAACTCTGTACAGGTGTAGAGAAAAAAAACATGAGAATGCATTTATACATGCTTCTACAGAACATATATATATATATATATATATGTCGCTGATTATAGCACAAACATTTCAATCTCTAAGCCACTTCCATTCCTCGCTTTCTTTTACATTCTCCATATGTGTATATAGGCACAGCCTATCCAGCTCTAGCTGAGTTGGAGCGCTTAACTGACAATCCCTTCTGCAAGGAGCTCTGGTGACGACATATCACATTCTCTGTGTGGTGGCAAGGCGCCTCGGAGCTCCTCCACATCCCCCCACGCCCTATGCGGTCACAGCGATGACGGCTGATTCAGTTTATCCATAAGGCCCGCCGCGCTGTCCGCGTCCCAACCCGCCACTTCGCCTGCGTGCCTTTTCGAGCACTTTCTCGGTCGCATCGAGCAGACCGTTCCGCAGCCGCATGCGTCCCCGCCCGGGGCGGACTCCACATACGCGAGTGGCGTCACGCGGCGGGCGGCAGTGGCGCGAGCGGAGCACAGCACTTGACGCGCGCAGTTGCGGGGCCGCCGGCTCCTCTTCGTCCCCGCTGGCACCCGGAGAACCGCAGAGCACCGGCAGTGCCACAGGCAAGCATGCAGGAACAGATGGCAAGGGACTGGGGCTGGAAGAGCGCAGGGGCGAGCATGCGAGATTCGTCGCGAGGGACCTGCGGTAGCTCGCGGAGGGGGGGTCTGAGAAGACAGCGGAGACGGAGCAGGGCGATGCGATGGAGTCGCGGGGCGAAGGCGATACGCTGCGGGGCGTGCGCTCACCCCCCGATGCCCACGAGGAAAGCAGCGCCATGGCGACCGCTTGGACAAATAGTGGAGGAGTGGAAAAGTAAGAGCCTATCGTGCGCTTACGCTGGCAAACCTTCGCCGAAGTACCTCGATGACTGCTGAGTAAAAGGAGAGAAAGAGAGAGAGAGAGAAAAGAGAATTCTACAGATAGCAAACATGTCCAAAAAAAGTATGTAATCAGGCGTTTACAAGGCATTCATACTGCATTTAATTGGATACCAAGAAGGTTCCTCAAAAGACGAGACAAGAAACTAAAAACACATACAAATGAAGCAATGTACAGTGTCTCGAAGATC
Organism: Trypanosoma boissoni; assembly: GCA_030849725.1. Taxonomy (NCBI): domain Eukaryota; phylum Euglenozoa; class Kinetoplastea; order Trypanosomatida; family Trypanosomatidae; genus Trypanosoma; species Trypanosoma boissoni. Next base: position 46,623 of record JASANW010001348.1, read on the forward strand.
ACAACGCCAGAGTGCAAAGTGATCTTGGAGAATCATCAAAGAAGAAAAACACGAAAATAATTTAAAAAAGTAAAAATAAAAAAAAAATCGGTATATGCAAAAAATTTGGAAAAATGGGGGGAAAAAGCACATTGTATAGTGAGAAAAAAAAAAGTGTAAGAAAAAAAAATCACCTTTTTCTGACATGCGCAACATTAATAAAGCACAAGTTTGTGTCTTTTACCAAATGGCATTCATCAAAAAAACAAAAAGCAAAACTAAAAAAAAAATCAATATAGCAAGCAAAGCTGAGAAATAGTATACATTTCGAAAAGTTTTTTCTTCAAAGAAAAAATTGAAGAATAAAACAAAATCCAACCTTTCCATCAGCAACTATCAGAATATTATTTTCTGTAATCCTCTATTGTTGTTGTTGTTTTTACATCACCCCCCCCCCCCTATATCCCTCTTCTACAGTAAATAATAAACTTCTACTCACAATAATGTTGCGAGGTGGCACATGATATACAATTGTAGACTCATGACCGAAGCCTCGTATTTAAAATTTATTATTTCTTATTTTATTACATTTACAGGTGGCCAATTTACACCACTTCAACGTGTTTTTCTTGTTGTTGTCGTTGTTTTTCTTTTTTTTTTTTTTCAACTCTTATTCCTTCAAAGATCATAGTTTCGTTTTTTGTTGTTGTTGTTGTATTGCATCACTACAAAAGACAACAAGCAAAAAACAATCTTAACAGAGATACATAGAACAGTAAAAAAAAAAACAGTGAAGAACTCCCCCCCCCCCAAATAAAAAAAACCTACATTTTCATCACATAGTGCTAATGACCCGCGTTGGTGAGTGTGGAGTGTCGTTGTTTGATGGCCTCTGAAAAGCCGTGGATGGCAGGCACAGTCATATCCAACGGGGGGCGCGGCTCCGGGTCTGCCTCATTTGCAATACAACTGTTGAGTGCGATCTGTTCGCTCTTGTCTCGCTCAGGCAAGTTGCTCGATACAACAGATATAACTTGGCTGCCCGGCTGCAACCCTTCCCAGCTATTGCGAAGGCGAACGGCCCCCGTCGCCACATAATACTTTCTCTTTTCATTTGGTATTCCCGCTACAGGAGTGTCTTCCTGGTTGACTGGCGGTCTGAGAATCGATGTGGATTGGTAGAACGTGGATCCGCAAAATCTCGTAACGGGGGCCCCATCTTCGGGCGTGAAACTCCTGTTAACATCTTCCTTTGGCTTATTTGGTTCGGAGACCTCCACGACCGAAGATGGCGAGGAAGGTGCCGTTTTCCGTTCATCGCTGCGCGAAATGCTTTGGCTCGTGTCAACGATAATACCTGGCGAAAGAAACTTTTTTGTTTTGATCGCCTCCACGTTGCGCCGGAACACGCTGATGTGCGTTGGCCGAAGAAAATCAACATTCTGGTGCCGGAATAAACTGTCATTTCGAGTTACGTCCACAGACTCTGACCCCTTTGCATTCTTTGAGACGCGCTTGGAGGACTCTGATCCGCAAGATACATCCAAGTTGCTTTCCTCATAGCGCCGAGCGAGGACATCCAGTCGCTGAGAAAGCATCTCGGAGGATAGCGACGAAAGGGTTACGGAGAAAAGTTCGTTCCGCCCGTGTGGGGTCCTCGGCGACCGCAACCGCGCGCTGCGTCGATGGTGCCCGCTATTCCCGTGCGATGTCGTACTCGTGGACGAGACAGAGACAGAGACAGAGACGCGCTCGCCTGTAGCCGCGGCCCGTGGGCCGTCTGATGCGTAGCGGGTCCGGAAGGCCCCGGGGCCCGCGATAGGCCCTTCGCCCCGTGTGGCCAGCGGCGGCAGCGGCGAGTTGTCCCCCGGCCCACTCCATGCGGGGGGCTTTCCTCTGCTCGGCTGTGCTGCCCTGTTGGAAGGCCCCTTCGTGTAAGCACTCCGCACCCTCGTTACTTTGCAGCCCATTGCACGGGGGAACTGTGCTGTGCTAATATACTGGCGCGCTTATGATCTTGGAAAAACCGGTGACACGTGCGTCCGCCTTAGAGGGGGGGGGGAAGATGCCGAGAATTCACAATTCTTAGTTTTCGTCACCCCTACCCCCACCTCACTTTTCTGAGAAAAGCAATCACCTTTTCGTTCAGTAGATACCCAAATATTTATAATTATATATATATATATATATATATATATATATATACAAGTATATATGTTTCTGTTTGTTTGGTTCCTATATGCCTTGCCTACTTTTTTTTTATTATTATTCCCTTCTCCGCACTGGTAAAATGGCACAGAGTAATGAAACAATAAGTGAGTGAGGCAGCGAAGATCAAAGCACACACACACGTAGAAAAAAAAAAAAAATAGAAAAACGCGAACAAAAACAAAAAATAAATGATAGAACAAAAAATATCGTCACAAAAAAAAAAAGATAAAGAAAGGAATAAAAACTCACAAAGAGTGAGACCTTTGCTTTGGACGTATCAGTTTTTGCTTTGCCTTTCCCCCTTCCTTCTTAGCTGATTGTTTCCCCCTCTCTCTATTTGCTTTCTAATCTTTCTGTTCCACCACAAGGCAAGGCAGAATACAATTGATTATATTTTTTTCTCTTTCTTCTTACTTCAGACGCCCAATGCCCCCTAAACAGGTGCCCACCTGACTAACTGTGTGACGCCAGAGAAACAAAACGAAAAAAAAAAGCAAACTAAAGAAGTGAGAGAATTTTTTTTTTTTTAAACCATCGCAGCAGAAACGAAGCATTAGGAGAAAAAAAAAAAAGAAAAAAACATGAAATTAATATTCTATTGTAGTACTTCAAAAGAGTACTGCATGCAAACTATAGATCACACACACAAAAAGAAAAAAAAACTGTACTGGTGCTCATTGGGCCCATGATCCCCTTCTTCACATCTCGTCTTCCTCCCAGTTACGAGTACTCTCTCTCTCTCACCCACACACAATCTCTCTCGTTCAGCATCTCTTTTTTGCTCAACTGCAGACAAATTCCTTCTCCGACCACTGTATGCATACCTTTGTCTATGTTGTGTGGTGGATCGTTCGTGTTAGAGTCGCCACAATGGCTGCCGACTCCCTGAGCAACATCACCGCGTCCGGCCCTTCTGGCCCTTTCTCTTCCCTCGTTTCTCTCTCCTCTCTCTCGTTTCTCTCTCTTCTGCTCGCTGCCGGTGCGTCTGCGCGGGGCGCGACCGCAAGGCCCTTTGCCGCTGCCGCGAGGCGCACCTTGTACGCGCGGCACCTTTGCCTCCCCCGCTCGACGTCCCGCGCGAGCCTCGCGACCTCTTCGTCGCGGGACTGCTGCAGCTGCACGAGTGCATTCTGTTGCACGCGCGCCGCCCGCTCGCTATGCGTGCGTTCCTCTTCGAGCTCCCGCTCCATCGCGTCGCGCTGCGCGTAAGCTTCCCTTATCGCCGCCTCCGCATCGCGCCGCTCGGCCGCGGCCCGCTCGGCCGTCTGCCCGTCCGCCCTCTCCGCGGCCTTTGCCCTCTCGAGCTCCGCCTTTGCCCTCTCGCACTCCGCCTTTGCCGCGGCCGCCTCCCTCCGTAGGCCCTCCGCCTCCGCCTCGAGCCCCGCGGCCCTCTCCCCCTCGCGCCCCGCCCGCTCCGCCGCGGCCTCCGCCTCGAGCCTCAGCGCCTCCGCCCGCTCCTCCGCGTCCCGCCGCCGCGCCCGCTCCGCCGCCGCCGCCTCCGCCGCCGCGGCGCTCTCCGCCTCGAGCCCCGCCGCCCGCTCCGCCGCCTCGCGCAGCTCCGCCGCCCGCTCCGCCGCCGCCCGCTCCGCCCGCCCCCGCGCGGCCTCCGCGGCGCCCACGGCGGCCTGCAGCTCCGCGCGCAGCTCCCGCGCCGCCGCCGCGTGCCGCCACCGCTCGGCGTCCAGCGCCTCCGCCCCGCGCTGCCGCTCGCGCTCCGCCGCCGCGCGCCACTCCTCCGCGCCCCGGCGCAACCGGTCGCCCGCGTCGCTCAGCGCCGCGCGGCACTCGCGCAGCTGCGACTCCGCCACGGCGTGCCGCTCGCCCGCAAGCGCCGCCGCATCGCGCAGCTGCTGCGCCTCCGCAGCCGTCGCATCGCGCTCCGCCACGAGCGCCACGCAGCGCTGCGAGGCACGCTGCGAGGCCGCGTCCCAAAGAGTTTCGCTGAAGCGGAGCCGCGCTGCGAGCTCCGCGCGGGCCGTGGCGCAGCGGTGCAGCTCTTCGAGTAACCGCAGTTGCTCCGCAGTTGCCTCGCAGTCGGGCAAAGTGCACATGCTGTTGAGCTCCGCGGAGAGCGAACTGTGCAGCGGTGACGGCGTTGGAAGTGATGTCGCAGCCGTTTCGCTTGCACTGGGTTCTTTACCAATTGCGGTGGAAGTCGTTGCTGTTCCTGTGGGGGCAGACTCGGAGGAAGGGGGGAACCCGAGCGGCGGAAGAGCCGCAGCCGGGACGCGGGTAGTCAAACCGCGCCGGGAGGGACGATGCCCGCGCTGCTGGTGATGCTGTAGCTCAAGCTCCAGGCGCTGGTTATCCACGCTGAGTCGTTGCAGCTGCAGGCGCAGCAGCTCGCGCTCCTCCGTCCACTGGGAACGCTCCTTTTCGCCCTTTTCGTATTCCTTTTGTGCAGTCGCGTACATTTTGTTCAGACGACGCGCGTCTCGGACCTCACGCGTAAGCGTGTCGCGTTCTTGTTGGAGTTGCGCAAGCTCCTGGCGAAAATGCTCCGTCTTTGCCCTTTGGCGGCTGACAAGATCAGTAACAAGTGCCCGGAACTCCAGTACCTCCGTCGGCGAAGCCCAATGCTCGTAGTACGAGGCTGCCTCTTCCGGCGCCCCGCCATCTTCGTCCTCGCACAACGTGTGGTAGATACCGCTACTAGACTCAGTTGCGGGCAGCGCCGTCGAACGCTTATGTAAGAGCGGCCCCACATCGAATTGAGGGTGATGTCGAGGATTACTACGATGACGATACTTTTGTTGTTGTTGTTGTTGTTGTTGTACTTGTTGTGGTTCTTCGTCGGTGGGGGACTGTTGATGGACAGAAGATAACGTTGTCCCTGTCGTTGTCGTCCCCCGTCCTGACGGTGTCGTTCCGCCTTGAGCATTAGAATACGCGGAATGGGCAGGCTGCCCATCGGACGATTCCATCGCTACTTAGGTGAATGGCTTCATGAACAACAACAACAAAAAGCATGGACCACATAAAAAAAAACAAAGAAAAAAGATCATATATTCAATATAAGAAAAGTCTGAATGACAGCAAGAAAAAAAAAAAACGTATTCAAAGAAATAGATTATTCATTTCACGTGACCAGAAACGGCAAAAGGGTGTTAAAAAAAAAGAAAAAAATTAGGAGCATGTATGTGTAAGTAAAAAAAAAAAAAAGCGTGTTGCCTCTTTCCATTTATTGCCTCACAACTAAAAATCGTCAAAGGTCGCTGGTATACGCACAGCGTTTGTAGAACCATCGTGATACGTGTACTGCACTGTTGGCTTTGCCTTTGCGGACGCCGCCGCCCTCACGGCTGACGTGGCAGTCATACCAATAGATCCCTTTGCATTCATTTTCTTTCCTGTCTCGACAATGGGTCTGCCAAAGAAGTCCCGCTTGATTGTAGACTTTACGTTCGCGACTTGACCCGCCGCATCTGTTGCCCCTTCTTCCCTTTCGCGCTTTCGTGTCACTGCTGCATCTTCTGTCGTCTTCACAGCAGAAGAAGAAGCAGTAGGAGTAGTAGGAGTAGGAGCAGTAGGGGCTAGAGGTGCCGTACTCATCAACTCCTCATATTTCCTCTTCACGCCCACTGTTGTCCCTCCTTCTGCTGCTGCTGCTGCTGTTGTTCCTTTTGTTGCTTCTAGTGATCCTTTCTTCTCCCGCTTCGCATGCAGCGACCCACTCTGCAGCACCCTCCGCTGTATCTCCGTCACCATGAGCAGCTTGAGCCCCTCCTTCATCCCCACTGCCATCGCCACCCCGGCCGCGCCACGCTTTGCGTCGGGCGCGATGCCCCCGAGGCGATGCAGCGGCGGGGCCAACTCCCACGCGCCTTCCTCCTCCTCCTCCACGGCCCGCCGCGCAGCGCGTGTGTACGTGAGGCCATACTCCGCAAACCTCGCGGCTGCCGCGGTGAGCAGTTGCTGCTCCCGCGGGCCCAGCGCGGCCCCGGAGTGCGCTGGCATGCGCAATCCCGTGTCCACCAGACAGCGCAGCAGCAGCGGTGCCACCTCGCACGCCATGGAGGCGTCGGAGCAGAGGTGCGCGGCAATGGCACCGCGGCAGCCATCGCGAAAGGAACGGGAAATATGGGCGGACTCCGCCAAGCGCCGAGTGCCGTCGGCGAACTCGCGGGGAAAGCCGAGCGGACCGGTACGGCTCGTGGAGGCGCAGTGCGCAAAGCAAAGGGCGGCGGTGGTGTGTGCGTTGGACTCGACGAAAGGAATAAGTGCGGCGGAGGCGCCACCGGCGCGGTACGCGGCGGCAATGAGAGTGTCGTGATGCGCAAAGGCATCGGCCGTGTCGAGTGTGCGTTGGAATGTGTAGTCCGCGTAGGGACGCTGGAGATAGTATTCTTGCAGGCCGTCAACCAGTGTCTCCGCGTCGCTGCACTGCTGCACAGCACGCGAGACATACATGTACCCTGGATCCACACGAAATCCTTTAGACACACGCTCAGGACATCTCTGCTTGTTCCCTTGTGGATCTGTGCGTTGACTCGCGGCAGCCATGACAATGGACTCATAGTTCACCGCGTACTCATTGCGGAGAAATTGAATGTATTTCCCGCGCTCCCCCCGCTGGAAGACTGCGCGCCACGCGTCCCACATGCCTAACTTCGCATCTTTCCCTTGCATCTCGCGCATCAACTGTGCAGGCGACCGCTTATTCACTGAGGACGAGGCATTGACTGGTTGAAGGTAAAAGAATTGCAGTGTGTTGAGGCAGCAACGCACATCACCATTGCTGGACTGCACGAGGTCTGCGAGGAGTGACTGAGTCAACGCAAGCCCTTCGCGCTCGACAATCTCCTCTAAACGCGACAAGAGACGTTGCGGGCGAAGTGGAGGAAAATGATACACGTGTTGACACTCGCGCCGCAAGGGACGCAGTGACGGGACGTAAAAGTCGTTGCACAGGCAAAAGACAGGGCAGTGAATGTCCTGCTTCAACAGGAAGTTCGCCACGTTCGCGGCAATCCCGTCCATCTCGTCAATAATAAGACACTTGGGTCGCATTATGCGATGCACAAGTGATGCCTCATTGCTGCTGCCGTTGATAGTATTAGTGTTGTTGGTATCATTGTTATTATTATTACTCCCAGTGTTGCTCTGGTTTTTTGCCTTTTCAAATGACACGCGACGCCGGTGTCGCGCTGGCGCCACAGCAAGTTGAATTGCCGCTTCAAGTTTTGCTGTGGTACGATCAACGCTCGCATTGATTTCAATGGGCTCGTACCCACAGTGCGCAGCGAGAACATGGGCGAGTGTTGTCTTACCGACACCCGGTGGGCCAACGAGAACAGCAAGCCGTTCCTCTGGTCTTTCTGCGTCCGCACCATGAAATACATACGGGTCCCACGTCTTGAGCCATTGTAGTAGACGGAGATTGTTTGTTTCATCGCTCAGTAACTCACGAAAGCGCCGTGGACTGTACTTGGTGGCCCACAACGCGCTCTCCACGTCCATACCATTTTGTTTTATTGCACTCTGGTTGCTGTTATTTCTGATGCTATGATGTACGGAGGGTTCTGTTCTCATTGTTTCTGTGGCCTTTGCTGCTTCTTCGTACATCTGCTGCAGAAGAGAAGCAATGTTAAAGAGACCAAGGCCACTATCAATGCCGCCGCGTAGTCGACGCAGCTCACGAGCTATCTCCTGTGGTCCGCCATTATCTTCATCGGAGTCACCGCAATCATGTGCATCAGTGTCCGGAGAGGAATGCATGTGGCCAGGGATGCCTAACCTCGATGCCCCCAGCGCCTCGTCGTCTCTCTGACGCTTTCGTTTTGTGTCGAATCCGGAGGCTGTCAGCCATCGCACCGCCCCATTGTCTCCTCGCATCATAAAACTCATACGAGAGAGAGGCGGAAATTCGCAGACGCCAACCTCTCCTTTAGTATGATCTGTAAGGAGTCCGTGGAAAGTCGCAGGATTCATCGCATCTTCCTGAACCGGAGCTGCGGCGGGCTGCAATGGCTGAAAAGAGTCTTGGAAAGATATGACTGGATCAACATCGTTGGCACAGGGCAAGTTGCGCAAGAGTTCTTCATCATAGTCCTCATCATCGTTGCCAGCATCGCGTTGAGCGGCAAGCCATATCTCCTCTTCACTCGCCATTATGGAGATTGAAAGGGGAGAAGAGACAAAAAATAAAAAATAAAAAAAAAAAAAGGTCTGTAGGAACTTTGCAATACCTCCCACCTTCACAGCTATACGCAATGTATTATTATTAGATAACTATTTCTTGTTGTTGATATGATTCTATGTGTTTCTATGAGTGATATGGTCAGTTTTTCCCTCCAGTCTACAAAGAGGTTGTAAAGAAAGATAATAATACAAATAATAATAATAATAATAAATGTACAAGAACAATTCCAGGAATCCAACAATATATGAGATAAGTACGCTAAAAAAAAAAATGAAACATAAGTTATGCCTCAAATTCACTCTCTCACTCACACACGCACAGAGAGAGAAAGAGAGAGAAATTATAATACAAAGAGTAGGCATTTTCTCCCCCTAGCTAATGAAAAAGCCATCAAACCAATCTCTTATCACCAGTAGAGGAAAAAATAGCGCGGAACTCCTCGAGCTCTCTCTCCCACTCCTGAGACCACTCCTGTGGCGGTACAATCTCTTGAATCTTGCGGCGTGTAACCTCAAAGTACACAGAGACGGCCGCGTCCAGTTCCTCCGCCGTTGCACCGCAGTCCTCCACCTGCATGCGCAGCGTTGCATTCGTCGCGACGAGGCCCTCCCACAGGTGCCGCGGGCCTTCACCCTCCGCCAGAGCGATGGCAGCGATCCGGTGGAGATCCACCGCCCGCACGGCGGAAAGGTACGGGTCGCTCGGGTCCTCCAGGAGTCGCAGAAGAGCGCCATGCGCACGGCGCTGCTGGCGCAACGGGGCGGGGACAAAAGCAGAGAGTCCAACACGCCTCGCACTGCGGAGCCAGAGACCCATCACATGCATGTACTAATCAAAAAAATAATAATAATAATAATCAATATATACATATATATATATATATATATATATATATATTTGAGAGAGAGAGAGAGAAGAAAATGAAGGGAACAAAAGCAAAGAATAGAAAAAAAAAAAAAAGCACTGTGCCCAAGTCTAGGAACAATATACCCTTGACTCACAGATGTACCCTTAAATACAAAAACAGAAACATGTCCACTTACCCCAAAAGTAGAAAAATAAAAATTACATATAAATAAATATATGTTCATATATATATATATATATATATATATATATATATAATTTATTTGTGACAGGTGGGCATAGCGTGTAAGAGACTTAAACGCATCTATGAATTATCTATTAATAAACTTTTTCTTTCTTTTTTTATTTTTATTTTACACTACTTCATTCTTCCGTTCACTAATGAGTTCCTCACACATACTCGACTTATCTCCTTGACTTTTTAGCCCATATCCTCAGAAACCGGGACAGGCCACATTAAGATTTCCGCTGAGATCCCGCAGCGCCCGGTGCACATCGGCCCGCAGCGAAGCGACACGCGAGCGCAGGTCCGCAACCTGTGTGTCCCACGACTGCATTCCCCGTGACACATCCTTTTCAAACTGCGCGCAGCGGCTCTCGACGACGGAGTCAATCATTGTCTGATGCGCTGACATGAGACGCCGTACGTGCTCTAGCATGGGCTGAAGAAGCTCCGCCCGCACACGCCGAATACACTGCTCCTCCGCTTCCGCAAATCGCGCGTCGAGGCGGCGCATAAATTTCTCTTCCGTGCCTTCCGCAGTCCCAGGGCCTATCGCAGCGCCTGACGAGGGCACTGTTGTCTCTATGGGTGTGGGTGACGGTAGCGGTATGGAAGGCTGAGCACGGAGTTCGTCCACGTCTGCGCGAATGTCTCGCACAGCTGTCGAAAGAGCGTCGATTTGATCTTCGAGCGCAGCGCACTGTCGCCGAAATGCTTGACGTGTGCGCCGCTCGCATTCTTGTTCTGCGTGCGCAGCGGCATTCTCTGCGCTCTCGCGTATGTGCTGCAGCTCAGCAGCCATGCCATCGCCAATACCTTTATCACCGCGCAAGAAAGAACGCACGACAGAGCGCACCCGCTCCTCAAACGCCTCTGGTGAAATGTCTGCGATTTGTGTGTCGATGGGCGATGTCCAGCGCTCGCCTCGCGGTGGATATTGCTGTAGAGCCTCTTGCACAGCGGTACGGGCGCACTGCCGCAGCTCCGCTTGCATTTCCTCACGCACATGTGAAGAGCTGGAAAAGAGCCGTTGCTCTTCCCGCATCACTGGCTCCGGTGAGAAGGAAGGGGTGTGTGAAGGAGAAGGAGGAGAGTGGACTTGCGATTGCGATAGAGCGCGGCGCTTGCAACGCCGCAGACGACTGACTCGTGCGTTAAGAGCGTGCAGGTCCTCACGCACAGCCGCGCACAGCTCCACAAAGCCTTCGCGCAAACTCTCAATATGCACAAGAGACTCACATCTCGTAGAGGACCCGCTGCAAATGATATTCTGTCGACCGCCTGTGTGGCTACGCATTAACGCTTCGTCACAGGAATGGGGAATCGCCGCAGGGGACTCCCGAGAGTCTGTGGAAGAGAGACTGCGCTGTGCCTGGAGCGGCGTGGACCGCCTCGGCACAGAAGGCACACAAAGCGATGGGTCGAGTGGCACCACAGGTGTGTCGCCCACTGATGGGCTCGTGTGTCGGCCCCAGTGCGACGGAAACGCACTGTCTTCTGCGCAACAATGCACAGGCACTCCATGGTCGTCCATGTACGGCACTTTACAGCACTCGCCACTGTTGTTTGTATGGTTCTGACTGTGGTTCCCCGTGGTCTGTCTGTCGTGGCGATGCGCAGCCCGCTTCACGTCGTGCGCCTCTCTATTATCGCCCTTGTTATCCACTTTATTTCTTCTCCTCGCCCCATCCTCCTTCCCTGGCGGTTTAATATCGACCGCCGCGGCATTATCGCGGCGCACAGCATCGCAAATGCGATCAAGCGTTTCCTGTAAACTGTCCGACATTCGCTCCACGCGCATGTGCGCTTTCCCTTTCTTTCCTTGTGCACCACTGCGCGGCCGCGAGGCGCTTGACGGGGTTTGCGCAAGAACGACACTGTTAAGCGGTGACGGGCTTACGCCTGGCCGTGCACTCCGCGCGTGCCGCTCTGTGGCGCGGAGCAGCGGGGACTGCCGCAGGGCTCTTCGCGGGGACAAAGAGTGAGGCCGCCGAGTGCGCTGCGGGATCGCACGAGCCGCTGCGTGTCTCGGCGACCGGCTGCGGTACATATCGGGAACATTGGGGCAGTGGTGATAGTGCGGCTCGTCAAAGAGGCCGCGACACACCGTGCAGTAGGAACTCATTCGCAGCACCCGTCAATGTGTGCAGTGTACTGGAAAGGTCAGGGAGGAGAAAAATTGAAAAAGAAAAAAAAAAAAAAAAAGATGATAGAGGGTGAAAAAAAAAAAAAGGAAAAAAAGATCAAAACGATAAATATAAAAAACTGTGTATAGAAAAGAAGGTGAGTTCTCTCTCTCTCTCTCTCTCGCTCTCGCTCTCGCTCTCGCTCGCTTATTGTGACTTGCTGTACTTGCTATTCTATCACACACAGTGAAGACCAAAAAAGAATATTTATTCATTACCACTCCGCCCTGCCTGCTTGAATAATTACGCTTCTTTGTAAACTTTTCCTCTTTTTTTTTTTTGTTTCTCTCTTCTTTCATTTGATTCGGTATGTATCTCGTAAATCTAGAAAAGGCCAAGACGTAGTGTACACAAGAACGGGAGCAGGGATAGAGGAAAATAAAGTGTGAAACAGAGCCGTACGATGAAGGAGTAATTCAACGCATCAGCAGATGTTCTTCTTTTATTATTTTCCCTCTATCTTTAAGAAAAAAAAAAACGAAAAACAGCCTCTATAGACCAGTGTGTCCCTTATTCCACTTCACCGTTTGTAAAAACTAAATAATAAAAACTCTATGTAAAGGTTTTTTTTGTTTTTTTTTTTAATTTCCCTTCTTTCCTCGCCTATTCAATCTCACATTCCCGTCGAATATCTGAATACTGAACCGCTGCTGCTCGCAGAGAAAATGACCTTCACAATGGAATTGTTTGAAGTTATCCCACCACGCGACTGGGCTAACATTTGTCGAACTTGCGACACAAGCTACGCGAAACCCCCGCCGCGCCGATCCATTTGTATGGCTCGCAGCGCACTTTTTCGCATTGTGTCGGTCGCATTGCTAAAGGCCCGCAGCGGTTCGGAGTCGGCATTCTCCAGTGGTGGTGGATCTGCTGTGCAGTCATTGTAAGGCTTCACGTCGCTTTCAGCCTCTGTGAAAGTTGTCGCGCGCATAAGAACCCGTCGAAGGAGTTCCGCCGCGTCTGGGGCTTTGGTATGTACGGTGTTTGTGCATTCGGGAAAGAGTGGGCGGGGTGAAGGCGCTGCGCTAACACAGTGAGCAGTGGCAGTGGACTCGGACTGTATACGGCGCAGCTCTGCGAAAGCAGTGTCGCGCTCACGCTGTGCAATTTGTGTGGCGGCGCGCTGCGCAGCGTGCACGTCGCTGCAGCGCTGAAGAATGTCGCAGAACACACTGCCCATATCCTCATAGCGTGTAGTGCCATGCTGAGACTGTTCCTCTTGCGATTGCTTTGGGTCTGTCCTCTCGCTCCGCAAAAGCTGTTGCTCAAGAAAGCGAATCCTCCGTTCCGCTGCGCCCAGGTGCTGGGCCAACTCCTTTTCTCTGTTCTCACTCTCCCCGCCGTGCACACTGCTTTCGCTGCAGTCCATTCGGTGACATTTGCACTGCACAGAGCCATTACCCGCCCTTGATGCTGTTGCTGTTGCCTGTGCCTGTGTGACCTCACATTCATGCAATTTGCGCGGGGACACAGGCGCTGTCCCATTCGCACGGCACGCGCCTGTGTGCGGCCTGTCCTCGCCTCCAGGGATCTCCGCTGCAATAATGTCCTCGAGGCGTTGGCGGAGTTCCGGGAGCGAAAGTGTGTCGGAGGCAACGAGACGGCGCAGTTGGTCCGTGAAGCGCGCGTGCCGCTCATGAAGTTCTGCCGCAATTCTCTCGTAGCGCTCCGCAGCCCCGTGCATCTTCGCAAGAGCAGGCGCAAGCATGCGGCGCACAGTCACCGCAAGCGCATCGGAATTTTCTGTGACCTCGTCCATAAAAAGTGGAATGGGCGAAGGCGCACGGGAGAAGGCCTTCTCTGGCTCCTCTTCTCCTTCCTCTTGAGCATTGTCCTCATGCGTATCCTCTTCCGGCTCGTTGTGGGCCTCCGAGTCGCACGAGGGCAAGTCTGTGTCGGCGAGCGATGGCGGGGAGAGCAGTGAAGCCCCACCGCTTATTTCAGATGCCTGTGCTCTCTCACATGAACGGCGGGGCGACATGATCTGAGGCCGCTGACGCATTGGGGAAGCAGACGGAAGTGGCGGCTTCCCGTGAGGAACGGGTGCGGCCATAGACTTTGTTTGATTCATAGGCACACTTCGATTCATAACGGCGGACGAGGCAGAATCGTCTAGCGTTGAGCTCCGTGTGTCTATCTTTGATATCTCTGGAGACTCTTTCTCAGCCACTTGCGACGAGACCTCTGCACCGCGGGTCTCCACAATCGTCTCATTGGCCATGAGAGCAAGAAAGGGCGTCGAAAACAACTCCAGCACGCGAGCCGCGGCATTTAAGTTTTCTCGCCGGCGCCTGCGTCGCAGCTCCGCAATCACGCGCCCATTCGTTTCTTCACTGGATGTCTTGTTGAGTGCGGCGGCAGCCTCCAGCACATCCTCGTTGACCTCATCAAAGCACGCGTCGCAGCGCAGCGTGGTCATCCAAAACACGGCGGAGCTCGTGTGCTGCAGGCATGCCTCAATCATCGCCGCCGCCGGATCCTGTTGCCGCTGTTGCTGTTGTTGTTGCAGGGACGGAAGAGGAATGATTTCCGCCACATGCGATGGGGGCGTGGCGGCGAGCCACCACCCGCCCTGCAGCACATCGCGGTGCCGGTGACGGTGTGCCATCTGACATAGCGCCGCGTGTGTGGCAAAAGCCATGCGTGCGTTAGGTGTCTCGTCGTCCGGCCACACAGTGGGGCCGCAGAGGTCCCACAGGCGCCACACACTTGCCGGCGCGCTCATGTCACCTGCGCGCATGAGCATAGTGACAAGAATGTGCGTATTTCCCCCTTTCCTCGGGTATAAAATGTCTGCCGGATCACCCTCTATGTCCTCGCTGCTATTGTTGTGGGTGCCCTTTTCCGTGGCATTGTCGTTATAGCCACAGGAGTTGCTGCTGCTGCTGCTGCCTGATGCATAGATCGGGTGCTCAGTGCTTCGGGGGCCAAAGACATCGGAGCGACTGTGTGCGTCTCGGGCCGAGCGCCACGCGAGAGAATGGCGCAGTGCCTCATGCAATACAGTGATAGCCTCTGCAGCGGTCCCGCAGCGGACATACCGCGCGGCTGGGATATCGGCGAAGTCTTCCATAAAACTGCGCGTTGGACTGTGATGGTCCACTGCGCGAGAGAGCAGATCAACCACCTCAACCGGGACTTCCCCATCACTGCCATCACAGCTATCCCCATCACATAACTCTTCTTCTTCTTCTTCTTCTTCTTCTTTTTCCTCCCGGCTGTTCCCGTGCGTGGGCTGGGAGCCGGGCCTCAGCTCCAGCACACTCACCGCCGCACTCAGCGCTGGCGCCCCGGCGGCAAAAAGGCTTTGCAGCACTGCTGGAAACAGCGCAGCATCGCGCGGGCCTTCGTCGATGTGGTTTCTTCTCGATACAGTGGAGCCGAAAAGCGAAGTAGACTTTCCGCTCCCCGCTGCGCCATGCGATACGGTGAGGAGTTCTGCGGCGCCTGCGCGAAGCGCTGCCGTCACGTGCGCCGCGAGGGTTTGTGTGTACTCCGCGCGAGACATTGGCCCCGCCTCGCTGTGCTCAGTCGTGACGAAAGGCGTGTGGACCGCAAGGAGTTCCTTCTGCGTATCGCAATGGTCCGTCTCCGACCATGCGCTGCGGAGCTCCATTGCAATGCCGCCACCCAACGCATCGTCAGAGATGACGCGGAGTGCGCTGCGCGCTCCACTGTTCTCCGCGGCACCGGAGTGGGCACCGGAGAGACGCAGCGCGACAACTATGCGACGGGCAATGACAGGTCCGTCCTCCATCGCAACAGATCCCCTGCGCTGAATCGGAGACACAGGCAGTGGGACTCGCAGAGAAAAGAATACACATACACAGATATATATATAGATATATATATATATATATATGTCATGAGAAATGAGAGGGAAAAAAAAAAGTGAAAATTGAACAAAAAGACAGACAGAGAGCGTAAGGGGATTAAAGCAAAAAAAAAAAATGTAACTTGAAAGAAGGGGACACCATAGACAAATGAGGGGGGAAATGAAATAATAGAATTTCGCCCAAATTAATAAATATCGGGAGCAACACAGTCGCTGCCTTCATTGTTGAGTGTCAGTTCTCTTATGCGTTCATAATAGATCACCAAGCCATGTGAATTTATTTGGTGAGTTAGATGAAAATGGATAGACATATTAAAATAAATAAAAAATAAAAAAGGTCAATTATCACATACCTCAAAGCACACTCGCATGAATATATTACGGAGCGTCTCATCCACACCATTTCCACTTTTTAATTCATTTTTTTTTTTTTGTTTACTTTTACACATATGTTTTTTCTTGTGTTTTTATCAACTTTACATTGTTAGTACGTAGCATTGTCTATGTACACTTACCCAATACGAAAAAAGAAAACAAAGAAGCAACCACGCAACTATAGATGCATGTAAAAACGATTACACAGGTACTTAAAAAAAAAATACAACAACAACAAAAAAAAAAAAATGAAAGAGCATAGCATTATTCCACTGTCTTGCAGTGTTTCTCAACCGTACTGGTAAGCAAACCAAAAGCAAAAACAAAAAAAAGCCACAAATACCTAAGCAAGAAAACCCACACGATACTCTTACTTTTCGTCCTTGAGGTTAAATTTTCATTTTTCTCCACTTTTCCTTCTCACGAATAACAACGCAATAAAAATGCACCGCAACTCTCGCGCAGTACGCATTCAATTATTTTGTTTCTTTTTTGTTTTTTTTGTTTTGCGCTTCTGATTATCCTCCCCCCCCCCTCCTCCCCACTCCTCACCCCCATACCCGCATTGCCACCCCCGCCCCCATCTTTTCACTTTACGGCTCCCGGGGGGGAGGCGGGGAGGGGCACACGAGGGCCCCCACACCCCCCAGGGGGCTTACAGTTCGGTAAGAGCGAACGCAGTGCGTACAGAGAAAGGGGCCAAGTGAGAGGCAATGTGCGCACTCATTGGTCGCCACTACTGCCATTCAATTCAAGTAAGAGTTGCATTGGTAAATGTGAGGCCTGCAAAAGAGTAGGAAGTGTGGAGCATGACTAATAACGGCAAATATGTGAAGTTTCTCATCAAGTGAGCGAGTGCTAACTTTCGTTACACAACGGCAGCGGGAGAAACACATTGAGATTGAAGAAGAGGGGGGAGATGCTCCTCAGACCTCTGCTTCACGTTAAAAAAAAAAAAGCTTTGGCCTGCATAGAGCACCCAGGGCTAAAAGAAAGCTCTCTGGTAGAGTGCTTGACTAATAATGTTTGCCCACATGCGATGTGAAATGAGAGGCGCCTCGCAGCTACGAGGCGGAGGGGTTCAGCGTATCCTCTCGCGGGGACCCCGTGGCGACTCCCCATTAGTACTGAGGAAGACATTAAGAATGAATGCCACAGTCGCAAGTTTCTCTGTCATTTGAAATTGTAAAAATATAAAAAAAAATACGGAAATGTTATTGTGCACGTTGGCGTGCCCTATTTGATTCCACTAGTAATTTGTTCTAAAGTGATCCTCAGGGATGACCACACCTAAAGCGGTCTTCGCGACAATGTTTCTCGTATTCATTGAAAAGCCAATGTGAACTTTCTTCAGTGCCGTTGCCTTATTGTCCACCAGTCACGAGTCGAAAAAAGAAAAAAGAAAAAAAAAAATTCCACCGCTATGGCACTCTGCCACAGTGCCTGAGGACTTCCACAGTCGCACAGGATCGCAAATGCCGAGCAGTGCTATAATTTCAATCGAGCAATGCAGCGCATTATTGCGTTCATTGCAGTGGAACAAGGCGGCCGGATGCTTCTAGTCCGGTTGCGCAGTCGGCAAGTACACATTCGATCGTACCCTTCACATGATACCGCATCAATACCTTTTTTGTGACAAAGGACTATCGCCGAAGTTGTGCGTTTGCGTGTGCTGGAGAGGAGAGGGCGAGCGAACCTCGCGCTCGTGTGTGGAAAAGCAAAAGTTCCGTCGCGGCAGCAGAGAGTCGTGTGGTTTGATCAAGTGCCCCAGCACGCACTTTCACGCAGTCCTCGCCAAGCCATTTCAAAAATGGTAAACTGCGACTGCTCTGTTTTTGTTTCCAATAATTCGCACATTATCAGAGTTTGAACGGATACAACGACAAATAGTCACTTGTTCACCGCAATACCTTCTGCGAGTAATGTGGGCAAAGATACCTTCGAGCTCGTTCTCCTCTTCTTTGGCATTGCAGAGGATAAAGCGCATCATCGCATTCGCAGTAATGCCCTCTATTAAAGGACATTCTGTTCTGTGTGATAGTCCCCGTTTTGTCGGTACAAATAGTCATCGCTTTGCCCCTCGCCTCACATGCTTCGAGGCGTCGCACAAACTTGTTCTCGAGGAACATCGGTTTCATTCTATGTGCGTGAGCCATTGTGAAAGAGAGTGGGAAGCCTTCAGGAATGGCAAGGCACAGCAATATGAGTCTGTCGAGAAAAAAAGTTTATAACTCAACAGGCGCAATACAAAAACAAAGGACTGCATCCACTCGCGTACGCTCAATTATGATAACACATAAAACCAGCAGCGATCATAACCTCATTGCCGATGCACTCGGATAGTGTGTCTAGTTCCTACTGGAGAAGCGCTTCCTTCTTACCTTTGCGAGCTTTTACCGGTATACACTTAGCAAAGGAGTTCAAATTTAACACCTGTGATGGACATCCTTGCGTCGCCTTCAATCCCATTGGATGCGAAACGAATAAAAAGTATTTGTTGCGGCACCCTTCATTGCGTCTTCGTTTTCACTGATAACCGCTGACTCTTCTCCTTTCAGTGAGTTGCTGTGCACGACAATACCATCGATTGTCAACACTTCGCTCCCAATAATCTGAAGCAGATCGCCCACAAATAAATCTCTCTATGGTGTCCTCCACAAAAAAAAAAAAAGCCTGCGCGAACAAACGTTACACGTGCGAGTGGTATTGGCTGTTCAAGTTCTTTAAGGTTACACTCCTTCTGATAGTTATTGAGACTGCTTACAATATGTAAGATATCCTGCACGATGTACTAGCACCTTGTCGTGGTGTGCAGGCTTCCAAAAACTGCATCTAAGACTAGTACCTATTAATACCTACTTTGTATTTGTATTCTAACGCCCAGTTATGGATCGGAGGGAGCACTCCTGGTCTATCGTGTCCACGACTAATGGTCAGTTAGTGACTCGCTTGTATCTTGACCGATACATGGGCTCCGATCCTATGTCATACTGCTAGTAATAGTAAAAACAGCCTCTACAGTACTACTTGCAACAGAGTCAGGCTACCTAGGACGAATACAACTAGGCGAAAGGTATTGAGCCGTTCCTTCGGGGACACAAAAAAAAAAAAATATGTAAGATATCAACTGAAAGCAGAATAACCACGCCCATCCATTTAGCCATAAGCGCAGTCGACCACACCAATTGCCGAATCCACGACAATGAGTCCAAGCAGAGGCGATAGAAGAGCAGACACCAACAGTTTTTTTTTTTGTTTTTGTTTTTGTTTTTTGCAGTTTGCAATCACCAAAAGGGCTCGAATATTATATTCCACGAGCACAGTCTCTGCATTCCTCTGTGGACTCGGGTGAGCGAAACATCTGTCCGCAATCCCTCCGCAATTCTGCGCACAGCTCTGAGGCTTTCAATGAGAATTCGATCAATGCCAGCACCGTCGGAGAGAAAAACATAAATTGTTTCCGGATCAACATTGAAGCATGACATCACAAGGTCTTTCAAGCAGTTCTTTTTTTTTTTTTTTTTGCTTTTCTACGCTCCCCTTGCTCCATTCCTGTGATGCACAAAAAGGATAGAGTGAACTTCTTTTTTCTTCTTTTTGTTGTTGTTTTTTTATATATCAAATTATGATAGTGAGTGCTACGTGTTCTTTGTTAGTTTTAGTTTTTGCATGAGTAGGACAAGTGCACAAAAGGATTCAAACAAAAAAAAAAAAAAACTGGAAAAACGTGAGGCCCCAATGTGGGTTTACCCTTCACTTATATGCATATACATAGAGGCAAAGAGACAGAGAGAGAGAGAGAGCTGAAGGCGAAAGAGCAAAACACAGTTGCACAGAAGACTTTACCCCAAGAATGCGTGTGAAGAGTTTATGAGGCACTTAAATGTCGAAAAGAAAAATATTGAGCATTGGTTCACCAATACCACTCTACATACGTATTCCAGGCATTCCAAATATAGAGATATTCGGAAAATTACAAAGAAGAAAGGAAGAATTGAATAAAAGTAGAAACCCAAGTGTGTTAGAATAAAGGAAGAAAGAGCATGTCACTAAATAATTGTCTTTCCCATGTACTCCCTAGTGAATAAGTAGCATTTATAAAAATTGGCAAAAAAAAAAAAGAACGTACCGTGCCGCGTTGGCTGCGGCACCGTCAGAAACTACGAGAAGAATTCCCAGTTTCAGTATTACTTCTTTTCGTTTTCTCTTTTTATTATTATTTATTTTTTTATACCCTTTGTGATTAGGATGCAAATCCCTTGAATTTATTGATTTTCACCACCTTGCTATGAGGCACAGAATTGTATTTATCCTTCCTGGCGTCGTTCCCATCGACCGCGAAATCTATTGGGCTTTTCTTTTGTTCATTTTTCGGATGACTTTATCCCTTTCCCTGGGGAATTTCTTTAGGTCCTGCCATCCTCTCGTTCCAATAGAATTCGTATCTTTTCATTACGGAAACTCTGGCATTTGGTTTTCATACATGTCACAGTGTCCCCCCCCCCTTCACAGCTTGCGGTCCTTTTCCGGGCGATAGATCGTTTTGTGAATCTTCACTTCACAGCTCCGCACAGTTCTGCTCTATTGTTATGCCCTGCGAGTCGCTCCCTGCTGCACTCGCCTGCCGGCATTGCTGAAAAGGGAGAGAAAAGAAAAGAAAAGAAAAGTAAAGTAAAGAAAGGGCCTTCTGAATTCGTCTGCGTTGGCCTCACTGCAGTACCAGACACTGTATTCGCTTCTGGACTTTTTCGCACGACACAGCTCACAATGTTTTGTCTTTCCTTCTCGTATGGTCCATGCCGTGCGCCTTTCGTTACTTGCAGTGACCCGTTGGTGAGACGTAAGTTAACAATCGTCGCCTTTTCTTCTTTTTTTTTTTTTGTGCAGTGGTAAAAAGAAATGCGTACGAGGGGGGGGGGAGTGCTCTTTGGTAGCTTTTGTGTCTTTTTCGGGAAGTGCTACAGTACATGTATAGCTTTTCTGAGGGTTTCGTCAAAACTCTCTGAGAGATATCATATAAATATATGACAGCAGAGCGGACTCCTCCTTGAAAAGATCCACACACACACACATACATACATACATACGCATACAGAGCTCTTTGTCTATCCCTTTCCTGTGGCGCCCCATCCAATCCATCATGTGTGTCTCTTCCGCACAGTGCGTAAGTGTCAACAGCTTCCAGTGCTCGAACAGCGCGTCACTCTTTGTCATATACTCAAAAAAAAAAAAGTGAAAGTGAAACCTCAGTCCCGGCAGATCAGTGGCAGGCACACAATGTATGAGGTCTTATGTTCCGCGCGTACCTCTTCGATTCGGCATAAGGAAAAAAAAAGTGAGAGAGAAAAAAAAAATGTTTCAATGGATGGGCTCGAATGGAAAAAAGGGGGCGAAAGGCGAAAGTTAAAGTTTTACGGACTCCGCCAGTACCGACTCAGTGTCCGCATTCGACATTACTCCTTGAAATGCATATTATTTATTTTTTCTCTCAATTTTTTTTTTTTCATTTTAAAGAACTAGGGCTATTATAAATTACAAGTAGTGGGAGTATTACTGTTAGTAGTAGTAGTAGTAGTAGTAGTAGTAGTAGTAGCAGTAGCAGTAGCAGAGTATATATATATATATAATACAAATAATAATAATAATAATAATAAAACCGACTTCCAAGAGAAACTTTTTTTTCTAAGAAGCAAAACTTATTCACGGATCTACCAAAAAGCGTTTCACACCCCTTAAAGATACAGCACAATTTACTATTTTTCTTCCCTTGAAAAGTTAAAGCATATTGGTAGCATTATATTCTTGTTTTCTTTTTTTTCTGTCATGCAATATAATGTCCAGCGAAAAGGTTATGTAATGTTGGTTTCTTCATCAAGACGCTGATAAAAGCGGCCAAAAAGAAGGCAACGAGGCATCTATCGTGTAGAACATGCAAATGTTGCCAAAGAGTTTATCCACAACATCTATCACATCCTTTGTGTTTGTTTTTGTTTTCCTTTTCTCTTCGAAACGAATTTCATACATATTTATTTTCTCCCCAAATGTACTTACCCCCACTCTGTTCAGTTAAAGCAAATAACCTCACATGACAGCATACCCTTTCCTTCTTGTCGTTGTTCTTTCTTTTTTTTTCCCTCCCCTCCCCCCCCCCCTTTTTTTTTTTTTGTTTGTCCGTTTATTTTATCATTTCAAAACGACAAATTCTCTCACGCCGGCACCCATGGGTGTCCCTTCTCCTTTGTCACCTCCATCAGCCGCTTCACGTAAAGTTCCTTTGCCTCCTCGCTCGACATGCCCTTGCGCGAATTCCACGCGTCCCACTTGGCCCGTGCCTCGAACTGCACGGCAAAAGGCTGCGATCCCTTCACGTCTCCCTCCGTGGCTTGTTTGTAGAGGCCGTAGAACTCGAGCCTCACCTCGTCGGACAACTGCACAGGGCCATCCTTCGGAAACCCACGAATGCACTCCACGGCGGCTTCAAAGGCAGCAGCGGTCATCTGGTAAAGTGTAAAGGTTGAAAGTGTTGAGAATAGCGATTCTTGTAAAACAAAAAAAAGTATATATATATATATATATATATATGTATACAAAAGAAAAGTGAGAAAAAGGATGCGGAGAGGTATAACGTGAATAAAATGGAAATATTTAAGACATAATGGACAGTAAAGGAGGGAACAATAGAAGAAGGGAAAACAAATGTAAATAAATTAGAGTTCGCAATCGTGCCATATGAACGACCTCACGAGTAAAAAGAAATGAAAAAAAAAAGTGTAAATGCACATCCCTTCTCAGTCGTGTATAGGCGTATCTTTTTTTTTTTTTACTTTTTTCTTTTTTTCGGGTTCTTTTATGCAGTTTACACTTTCAGATACGTTATTTTGAGCTTTCGAAATTGCATTGGCCCACCAACTATAAAAGCAGTTATCTTCCAGTGTAACCCGATTAGGCAACGAGCTTTTGATGAATAATAAATTATTATTTTTTTTGTTTTTTTTTTTTGTTTTTTGTTTCTTTTTCCTCTTTGCG
This sequence comes from Trypanosoma boissoni, assembly GCA_030849725.1. NCBI lineage: Eukaryota > Euglenozoa > Kinetoplastea > Trypanosomatida > Trypanosomatidae > Trypanosoma > Trypanosoma boissoni. The sequence goes on from JASANW010001348.1 coordinate 69,467, forward strand.
CCTTGCTCACTCACTCTCTCACACTCTCTCTCTCTTTCGGGAAGGCTCTCGTCCGTCTGAAAAAAAAAAGTTTAGGAAAATATTGGAAAGGGATATACAGAAAAAAAAAAAAAACCAAAATAAAAAAAAAAGCAAAGTAGAACAAAAAAAAAAGAAAAAAAAAACTGTCTTTGTTCGAATTTGTGTGCTTCTTAACTGAATTTTTCTCCGAGTATAGCGTCCCGTGGCAAAACCAAATAAACAAGAAGAGAGGAAAGAGATATAACAAAAAATTATTACACTCAGAGAAGATAAGAACTTAAGCACGCACAAGCAAGCGCAGCAGTTCTCTAAAAGGATCTCCGGCGAGACAAATGCATATGCCGTCTTGGCACATTGCCTCTACAGCCTTGCAACTCGCTGTACATGCTTCTGCTTCTCCTTTTGAATATTAAAAATAAAAATAAAAAAAAGCAATTCTGAAATTCCTCACATTTAACGTTCGTTTTTTTTTTTTTTATTGGTTCTCAATTTCTTTGTCATGCCATTTTTTTTTTTTTTTGAACACTTGCTCATGTCCTTTACAATTTTGTTCATTTTCAGCGTATACATATATATATATATACTGATATGCGTATATTGTTCTCCGGATCTCTAACTATCCGTTTTTGTTATTACATTTCTTACCACGAGTAAGCTTCTTTTTTTTTTTTTTTAGCTTTCTGACAAAAAGATAGAGTAAATACTTTCCCTGCGTACGAGAAATACATCAAGTGCAACTTATAGGGAATAAAAATGCATTTGGAAACTTCAGATTTGTACCAATTTTTCACTTGTAAAAAGTAGAGCTAAGCCCCTTTCAATCTCAATCTCTCTGTGTCACCATAATGCGACATGAAGTAATGTTGCCAAAGAAGCTGCATTTGGTTTAAGAAAGAAAGATTTAAACAAGATGGAAAAGGGGAATTGAAGGAAATAGAATAAAATGACATGATAATAATAATAATAATAATAATAACATTGGGCGCTGAGTACATTTCTACAAAAAAAAAAAGATTTTTTTCTTTTTGTTTCTTTGTTTTTTGTTTGTTTGTTTGTTTGTTTGTTTGTTTGTTTTTTGTAAATAAGAGCAAAATCAAAGAAAGAGAAACAGCAGTTACAAAGGAATTCCTTCAGTGAATCCTATACGCTCCGTACACTGCACTAACTCACACTCAGCCTCATTCTTGTCACCCTCTATCCTTATAATAAATACATATACATGGACTTATAAATAGAAAAATGTTACGGATACATATACATATACATACACGTACACACGTAAAGAAAAAAAAAAGAAAAAAAAAAAAAAGTAATTTGTAAAAGTTGGACCTTCCGTCTACTTTTCCCACTCCCGCCATTGAATCGTATGAACCTCTGCTGCCTGGCTCACAACTTTTCCTCTTCCTGCAACGCCTCCCCCCCCCCTCCGTCACCACTCCCCCCGTCACGCGTCCACACTCTCAGGGGCTCGTGGGAGGGACGGCGATGGGGTTCGGGCTTGCGACGGCGCCTTATCCCATCGGTACGGCGGCAAACCCAACCGCACTCTGCGCGCCACCGGCCCTCGCACCCGCGCGGCAGTCTTTTCGGTCCACGACAGCATATCTTGCAGCAGCAGCGCAACAACCTGCTCGCACTGCATCTGAATCACTTCATCGGATAGTGCCGTGCATCGCGTATGTGCCTCTGGCGGCTGATCGGCCATTGCCTGATCGCGGCGCGCGACGCCAAGCGCACAGGCCTCTTCGAGAAACACGAGAGACACTTCCCGCGCATAGGCCTTGATAAAATGCCGCAATTCATGCGAGTGCGGTGGGAACCATCCTCTGGTCCCTTCGTACGGGCAGCGGCCTTCCAGTGAGCGGATTGACGCCGCCGGGACCCAAGGCCGCGAGACAGTGTTCCCCCGCGGCTCCTCGTGCTGATGTTGTGGCTGAATGTAGAATCTCTTTTTCTGGCAAGAACCACCGTACATGGCGCGCAGGTATCGCATGACCTCTGCACAGGCCTCAGGAGACTTCACAAAGGCCGCCACGATGCGGTCTGCCTCCTTGTGTGGGCCATGCATAAGCGCCGCGAGGTAATGGTCCGCAAGTGCGAGCCTGAGTTGCGGAACGAGCTCGGGCCCCGTTGCCGCCTCTGCCTGCAGCGGACATGGCGAAACCCCTCCGCGTGTCTGTCGCTCGCGTGCCCAGACAATGTCGTTCATTGCTATGACGCGACTGTTGATGCGCGGTGCGTCAAGCGTGTGGGAGCAGATCGATTGCGCCTGAACCACCACACGCGGGTGTCCCGCAGCAGTGCCAGGGCTATTCGCCCTCTTTCCCATAGCGCTCCTCTGCGAAGTGGCGGACGTGGCAGCCGTTCGGTAGGCATTGCCATTACCATTCAGCCTTCTCCCGGAAGTACTTATCTCCAGACTTGGTGGTGTAACTCTCGACGACTTTGAGCGCTTTTTGTTTTTCGCCCCGGAGGTCTTCTTCTTGTCCCCTATTGTTGCGCAGATGCGTGTACGCGTGGCAGAGTCAGGCGACTCGCGGAGGCACTGCGCGACTCGCCAGAGTCGCTGTGGCGGGGACAAGTCCTTCAGTGAGTCCGCGTACCCCTGTGGCGTCAGCGGGGCGGCGGCGCCGGCGCCCTGTGGCAGGCGACTGTTCGCGGAAGTTGCGCTCGGCGAGTCCCCGGCCGCGGGGTCCACGTCACCCGCCCACGACACGTGATTCTCAAGGGACGCGACCTCTTGCGCGGCGCCGGGGCCGGTTGGCTGCGGGTCGGTCTCCGCACGACCGCGGGCATCGCCTGAGAGAGACACTTTTGTTAACATGCCTCCGTTGCTCTTTTTGTTGTTGCTGTTTTGTTGATCGGTGGTGGTGGTGGTGGCGGTGGTGGTTGGTGTTTGTTCGTTTGATTTCGAATTCATGCGGGTGCGCGATCAAAGGCCTAGGTGTAGTGTTTTTTGGTTCTGCCTTGCGTTTATATGAGAATTGGAAAATTGATGAGCAAGTTGTACAATAAAAAAAAAATATTTTTTTTTTTGAGCGAGCGGGGAGCTTACAAAAAAAAAAAAGCTAAAATTCCTTTCTTAGATTTTCTTTGATTTTTGTATTTGCTTGGGTGCAGGAGCAAGTAATTTTCTTTCTTACTGTGTATGTTGCTAGTTTTGTTTTGTCGTTTTGTTTTTGATACAGTATCACAAAATCTCAAGAACAGACAAAAAAGACAAAGAGAGACAAAGAGAGAGTTTCTTTTAAATTGACCAGTTCTTACAAGTTACAATATTCTTTTTTTTTTGTTTTTTGTTTTTTTTTTTGTTTTTGTTTCCCTTCTGACTTGAAATTTATATGCATGTGTCGAACAACAACAACAACAGTAGTAAAAGGCAATTATTGTGAGTAGAACAACCATTGGAATTCCAATCAAAACAGGAAAACTAAACTAAAAACGGTATGCACGTCAACCCCATCATTATGAGCGTAATCGCATTTCCGCACATGTCTCATGGTTTCCGCACGCAATCGATAAATCAAAAAGAAGAAAAGCAACAACAACAACAACAGCAACCAAACACACAAGTAAACAAACATATTTAGCCATAGCATTGTCTTAACCCTTCTTCTTCTCCTTTTTCTTTTTGCGTTGCTCTCCACTGTCTGTTACCGTCGCTTGTGACGCTGGCTGCGCCGCACTCATCAATTGTGTCATTTCCTTTGCCGCCTGCTCGTACCGCCGCGCGATAACCGCGTCTGGTTCAAAACGCTGCAACCACGCATTCATTATTCCTCCAATTTCCTTCGCCGCTGCATCACCAAAGAGCTCCGCGTGGCTCTTGCAGCTCTTCACCACTGCTGGGCGACGCAAACCAAAGACATCCTTGTGCACTGCCGCGTCCGTCACGGATTTCTCAGACGGCAGAATGAACTGCAGCGGGTGGCGCATGTCCGTAAGCTGCCGCAAAGGAACGTACCGCTCCTCGTGGCGCCTGAGTCCATTGTCCGCGAATATGCCGCGCGGGTCAAAGAGATATTCCCCATAGATCCCCGCATCCGCCTCACTCGGGCACGGCAGCGGGGCCTCGAGGGCCGACAAGAGCGTTTCCTTCGCAAAGGCCAAGTCCGCCTCGGGGACGTTCACATCGCGCTCCGCCGCGGCGATTTCTTCGCGCCGCTGCATGTTCTCCACCATCTCGCGCGTGACAAGAGGAGTGTCGAGAGACATAATGGTGCCAATGCGGTGCGGGAACTCATCCGAGGCGGCCATGCGCGCACCAACGAGCGTTCCGTACGAGTACGTCAGGAAATGTGTCCAGCGCACGTCGAGGACATCGAGCACGGCGCAAACCTGCTGGCACGAGTGGGCCAGCAGGTCCCCAGCAGCGTTCGCGTGGTGTGCGTGGAGTGGAATGTACACCGCGCCGTACTCCCAGGAAAGACTCGAGAGCATTGCCTCAAACTTCGCCGCCGCCGCCGCCGCCGGCTCGCCGCGCGCCGTGTGATCCAAAACAACGAGCGGCCGCGGGCCCAAGTGTGCGCCGTGGTGCAGCAGCACCGGCGGGAGCACTTCGGCGCCGCCAAGGCAATGCCTTTGCCAGGGATGCACTTGCAGTGGCGCAAATGTGCGGCGGAGTTTTGTCGCGGGCGCCTCGGGGAGTGGCGGGGCGGCCGCCGCTGCCATTGGCTCCGCAATCTCAGGCGCCGGGGGAACCACTGCAGCGCGGTACAGGAGTCGAATGGCACGCATTTTTTTTTTGTTTTTTGTTTGTTTGTTTGTTTTTGCTTTCCCTTCCCCCCTCCCCCTTATTTTTCTTTTTTTTTTTTTCCTTATCTTTCCTTCTATTATATCTCTCAGTCGTGTGTGATTCGCTCCGAGTAACCTAGATGCTAAAATATCCCTTTGCCGTTCTTTTATTCCTTATGATATAGAAAAGGTAAAAGTAATTAAAAGTATATATATATATATATATATATATAGAATTAGGGGAAAAAAGGGGTAAGTTAACGTAAAATTATTTTGGGAACTTTCTTTTCCTCTGCTTTTCTCACTTCCTCTCGTCTTCCCGAGTTACCTCAATCTCAAATATAAAATAAATAAATAAAAAACAAGAATACAAGGTGGCGTACTTTTAATAGAACAAACACATTCAGCGCCATAGAGAAGCTTCTGGCACAACCATCAATGCGCTTCACACAATTTCTAAATGAAAGAAACATGTACTCTCTTTATCGGTGTTGTAGACACACGTCTGTGGGTTTGTGTGAACTTCGTATTGCCAATGCATACAAACACGCATGTATCCCAACTCTTGTTCCTTTTTTTCCATGGGTACACATATAAACAATTTTACATCAATGCGCGTGACTATATTGTCATGATACAATACAAGGAAAGCATAAAGAAAAAATAAATATATATAATGCATGGAGTGAAAGCAGCACTCTATGCATCTTCTGATTCGTTCCACGTGGCTGTTTCGCATTTTACGACTTCACTTTTTTTTTTTTTACGCCCAGAAACCCAATCGTTGTGTTCCATTCCATTCTAGACTCACAAAGAGAAGCGAGCAAGTAAAGTTTCGGTAACCTAATAAGTAAATCGTCAATATATAGTCCAAGTAGATTGTCCTAGTTCTCCTTAATGCT